>VYXD01008565.1:0-142413 GCA_013397195.1 Hylia prasina | reverse complement strand
AATTGTTTTTAACAAAAAAAAAAAAAAAAAATATATATATATATATATATATTAAAAATCGACATTTACATGGTACTCATGGTACCACAGGCTTCCTCAAGTTAGGTGTCCCGAAAAATCTTTACTCTTCCTGTTTCCACAGGATATGTCAATAGAAGTAAAGATAGGAAGTAAATATTTTTTGCTGTTATTTTTGAAAAATGTTCCTCCCTTTAAAAAAAAATTAAAAATCTTTGTACCTCTACATTCCTCATCACCTGTGATAGAGTTTGGAGAGAAAGACTAATCACAAATGGCAAATGCATTTAGGCCTGACACAAAGTGCCTGAAGGAAGTCTAAAAAGAACTTATTAATAGTGTACAACATATGTCTGAGAGGATAGAAGTTATGAATGAATCCCTAGTTTTGGACTAGGAGTAATTATGGCCATTTTTCAGTGTTCTTATTGCCAGAGTTAATTTTTCTTAGTAGTTCTTGTTGTATCACACTTTGTTCAGTCTTCACTGATTTCAGCAAACTCATCTTGATTATTATTACCTGCACTTAACAACAGGTTTTCTTTTTTGGCAGTCTCTAAAAGAAAGCCATTGTGGTTTTTGTTGACACATTGTGGTATTTGTTACTACAAATATTGAAATCATCATTCTAGAGTGTCTCTTTGAATATTGCTCATTAACTTGTGTGTCACATTTTCGGACACACCCCACCCTTTTAGAATTTATCTCGACAATTTTTCTCACTGCTGTATCATGTAGTGGTGGCTCAACCTTATCGACCCATACTTCTGCAAAAATGAACTTTAAAGCCTGGAGCTGTAAACTCCTACTGCCCTAATTTGACCATTTCCTCAGCTGAATCACCATGCCTAATCTCAAAGTTTTACCTTCTTTATTTAGACATTCTCTTTACCTTGTGGTAGGGCAAACCCACATCCTTAATTAACCATAATTTTGCATTGCATTTGTGTGGCCAGGCTTTTGTTGGGGGGGAGGCTTCAAGGGTAGTTTCTTTGCTTTGCTAAGAGCATCCCCTATGTCTGAGAGAGCCAATGCCAACCCAAGATTCCAAGACAGACCTGCCAGTGGCGTAGGCCGAGCCCATCAGAAATGGCAGTAACTCCTCTTTGAGAACATATTTCAGAAAGATAAAAAAATATTGTGCATAAGTAATCGTGGGCATAGAAGACAGGAGTGAGAACATGTGAGAGAAACAACTCAGCACACACCAAGGTCAATGGAGAAGGAGGAGGAGAAGGTATTCCAGTTGCTGGAGCTGAGATTCCCCTGCAGCCTGTGGTGCAGAGCATGGTGAGGCAGGATGAACCCCTGCAGCACATGGGAGTTCGTGGGGAAGCAGAGATCCACTTGCAGGAACCCCCCGCCAGAGAAGGTGAATTCCTGAAAGAGGCTGTGACCACACTGTAAACCCGCACTGGATAAGGCTCCTGGCAGGAGCTGTGGACTTGTCAGGAGAGAAGCCCCTGCTGGAGCAGGTTTCCTGGTAGGGTTTGTGACTTTTTGGGGGACCCATGCTGGAGCAGCCTGTTCTTAAAGGGCTGCACTCCATGGAAATATACCAATGTTTTAGCAGTTCATGAAGAGCTGCAGCCCATGGGAAGGACTCAGCTGGAGAAGTCTCCTGTGGGAGACTTTCCTGTCCTTTGCCATTCACCGGAGCAGGCAAAGGACTCCTCTTCCTTAGGAGGATGCAGCAGCAGAAACAACACATTAAGAACTGACTGTAACCACCACTGCCCTGCCCATTGTGGTGCTGGCAGGGAGAAGCTAGACAATCAGGAATTAAGTTAGGCTTGAGAAGGAGGGAGGAGTGGGGAGAAGGTGTTTTTGTATTTATTTCCCATAATGTCTCTCTGATTTTGGTTGGTACTGAATTCAGCTAATTTCTCTAAGTCAAGTCTGTTATGCCCATGGTGGCAATTGGTGAATGACCTCTCCCTGCCCTTAACTCATGAGCCTTTTGTTATGTCTTCTTTTCCCTGTCCAGCTGAGGAGGGGAGTGATAGAATAGCTTTAGTGGGCACCTGGCACCCAGCCAGGGTCAAACCATGACAAGTTTACTCATTAATGGTAGCTTGAATGTTTTCAAATTAGTACAAAGGAAGAAAATTTTCTATTGATAATGCTGGAAGTGATTCTCGAATATGTCAGGCAGTAGTAAAATTTTTGTATTCAATATAGATTATGCTTCTCAGCTCTGTGGATGTGGAAACTTGTCAAACAGCCAAATTCATGTAGCTCAGCTGAAAAAAGAAGTGGAAAATTACATTTAGAACTGGAGGAGACAGCCTGTTCCTTGGGAGACAGAGGTAGTCCTCTCCCAAAGTGCAGAAAGAGTACTATGAGCAGAGAGTGTTTTATCTGCATTTGGGTAACAAAACATGGAGTTGCATTACCCACCTTTATTCGTATGCATTAAACAACAAATTTCCCCTATCCTTGTGAATCATCTCACTTGAAAGTCTCTTGATCCCTGCATTTCATCAGTGATTTTCTGTCTCACTTCCCTCAGCCTGCCTCATTTTTTAATTTGCTCAGTACATTTACTTGAGTTCTTTTGTTAGACTATCAAGAAAAAAAATCTTTTAGAGGGATTAGTAATAAGTCTTAAGGTTGTGTCAAGCAAGCTTATGGTAAAAGGATTTCTTAAACATACCATGCATTAGTGAAAGTGATTGGCTAAAAAGGTATGCACTCTTTATTTGTTGCCTGGTTCTCCACTGCCTGCACCTCCTCAGCCAGTAAGCAGAGTTGTTTATCTGGCCTCAACAGAGTATACTGTTAAAAATGTGTGGGTTTCAGCTAAGGAACACTAGTGCAATTTTATTGTACCTACTTTTGGAGGTTTTGTCTTACCAAAGTACCATGGTCCTACAGGTGCTGTTGTGGTAGACTTTGTTCATGTCACTGCATACTTGTTTATTTCTAATCCCTGCTTATAACCCTAAGGAACATCAAAGCTAAGTTTAAATACCATGTCAATTATCACATATACATTTTCAAATGCACTGAGCTTAAAATTGACTTCCCTGATTTTTCAAAACATTAAATAATTGTTTTAATTTAAATTGTTTAAGTTAAGTTTTCAATTAAACAGCAAAAATCCAAAGACACAGAATTGAGGTTCAGTTTCTGATATGTGTAATGAGTCTCCCAGAACACAGCTACTTCACTTTTTGTCTTGAAAGTGTTCATTCCTAGCACAAAGTGCATATCATGATAAATACATGACATCCTTGGATAATTTCTACCTCTCAGCAAGCTGTTCTAGCCAGGGTGCCCATATCTGACTTTTGAAAGGGAAGAATATGTTTATGGCTGCCAGTCACTCTGATTGGAGGAAGGGACAGACTGACAGCAGCGTTGAGCTTACTAGCAGCTTGAATAAACCAATTGGTGATTTTCTCTCTCCTTCTCTTTTCACTGAGGAGAAGAAACAAATGTTTCCCAGCTGTGACAATTTACTATTTTAAGGTACAATGTCTGTTTTGACTTTTTTATTCATCCAAGGTGACTTTATAGACAGTGGGGAGTTTAGATATAAAATATCTGATCTACTAAGACAGATAAATACAAGCAATTAACAGGATTAAAAAAAGGTATCATTTTCTGCATCAAAATCTCGTATATTCCTTTATTTAAATAACTGCAATTCAATTACTGGGTGAGGATTTTACCATTAGAAAGAAATTATGCTTTCAAAATATAAGAAATTATGAAAGTAGAGACCTATCCTCAACACAGCTACAGATGCTCCTTCCCAGTGATGCCATACATAATTATCAGGTAAGACTGGGGCCCAGTTCTGCTCATCCACATGTAAACAGAACCTTGAGCTTTCAAGACCCCTTTAAAACCTTTTAACTACTTAAAACAGAACTTCAAAGGAGACACTTAACAGTCAGTAAAGAACTGTGAAACTTGTAATAATTGCAAGCAGCATCCATACATGTCTGAAAAAAAGATGAAGTGAATAAAGCTAGTTACACAGATTGGAAGAAGACAGAAGAGGAAGAAGAACAGGACTGAAATTCTGAAACAGAAACAAGATACATAAAATAGGCCACTACAACAAAGTCAGCAAACCTAAGTCCATCTGGACCTATTCTGTTAGGAATTAATCACAAAGAAATCTGAAGAGAAGAGGAAGAAAGAGAGAAAGCTATAAATCCCTGGTTTTGTATCTTCTGGGGCTATTGTGGACTGAGATTAATTTAAGAGCTGAGACCAAGTGGTGTCCTGACCTCTTGGCTGCTACAGACATGGCTCAAATTTGGTCATTTTAGATTCGTCATACAATTCTTTATCTGCTTTAGGTATAAATCTAGATGGGGAGAAGATGGTAGGTAAAAAGCATAGTCCAATGGGCCTTTACTCAGATCGATAAAGGGAACACAGCAAGCTTTGCAGTATTATTTCTGCAGTTGCTAAAAGAATTCCTCTATGTGGCTGGAGATGAACTGGAGCAACCACTGCAGCAGAAAATCCATCAGTTTAATGTGGTTAATCACAGTTCTGAATAGCATTTAACTAAAGTTTGTTTTCATTATCTGTGAAGGATTTCTTGACTCCAGAAGAGGACTTGTATTGAAATGAGACTGGTATCAGAAACAGACGACTGACATTAATTGCATTCACTCTCATGGTACTATGGCTGATTCAGGTATGGATCCTAGTCTAAGCCTCAAAATAAATATGAATTTGGATCTAGAGACAGTTTAAAAAGTCACAGCCCCATTGATGCATAGCAAGAACAGCTGAACAATAGGAGATACTGATTAGGGTAAACATTTTTGTCTCCTGTGAGACTATAAATAAAAAGTCAAATGTGGCCTTATGATCAAATGATTTATTCATCTCTATTATATTATTTAGATAATTGAGAAATGTGTTACTTTAATTATTGAGAAATGGAAGGATTTTGTGAGGGGATAGGGAACCTTCTTAAAAGTCCTTAATGTACAGGCTGATGGGAATTGCTTCCTAAGTTGAAATAGTTGCTCCCATTCACAAAAGTAAATACTGCCACTGCAGTGTCTCAGGTGAAATTCTTCTAGAATGCTTCAGTTCTGGTGAAAAAGCCAGAAGTTTCTTGGCTTTTTGTTTTGAGTGCAGAAATGCTTCTGCAGTTCTGTTACCCTGCAAGAGGCTTCACTCACACAAAATAACAGAAAATGTTAACTTACTAAACAGATTGTCGCAGCTGCAATTGCTTTTTAAAAGCTTGTCAGAGATGACCAACCTCATCTTATTCAGAAAGCCAAAGACTGCAGAGACATTTGGCTGCTGCCAGCTTAAAATAGCACCACCATATACACGCTAGTCTTCTAAACAAATATTTCTTTTTGATCTCATTGCTCTGAAAAATCGTCTTGTATTCTTTCTATCAGTATCAAAAGAGATCACAAAGCTTCCTTTGCTATATCTCTCTTTTTTTTTAAACTATACATTGTAAATCTTAATGAAATATATTAGACCCAGGTAATATCTATTTCAATTTGCCTTCTATTTTTGGTGTGCTTCATAGAATTGGAAGCAGTTGGAAGCAGCTTGCTGCATTGACTTCTGTGACACAGAAGAGGCAAAAACCAGCTAGGAGGTACCTAAGGAACTATCCCTGTAAATCTAATTGCTTACTTACCTGACTAGTTTTTCATGACTCAAACTCAGTAAAATGTTGAAGACTATTTATTTACACCTACATGACAAAATGATCAGAAATGTGGTTCTTTGAAAGTGGTTTGATGACAAGTTGCTCAGTCTTGCTTTGAGAACTGTGTTATTCTGAACACTCCAAGAAAAATAAATGCAATAAATGCAATAAATTTGAAAAATCAGGTAAAGCGAAGTGAAAATTTGACATATTTTACCTCCAACATATCTAATAACCTCCATCAGGAACAAACAGGAAAAAATGCATCCATGCCAAATGAACAACCCTAGGTGTCAGCATTAATGATCTTCTCTAGTTACTTCAAGGCACCCCATTTATTTAAAGAAACAGAGGCAATTTGAGAGGTCCAAAGCACTTCTGAGTATTTCCATGTCACAATTCTCTCAAGAATTTCAATTCCCTCATTAAAGCAATGTTATTACCATGACCTGATTGACATTTCTCTAACAATGCACAGCAGAGCATGTTATCCAAGCCCACCTCAGCTTTTTCCAGATCATTAGCTGAGAAAGGCAGTTTTGAAAGCAAACAGAATTCTAAGAGAATGCTTAAAGAAAATGAAAGCCTACAAACTATGCAGAAATTCTTATTACACAAAGTTAACTTTATGAGGTAGTGTGAAAAAGAGCAGCATCAGAGGCTGTTAAAGGTGCAGCACATCTCATCATTCACTGTATGTATACTTCAGGGTCAAAACCAGTGCTGAAGTTTTTGTGCTGGGTTTTCTCATGCATATAAATAGCCTCTGGAACTAATATGAGGCTACCCATGTTTTTTCATGGAAGAATTTTCCATGAATTCTTCCGTAGGGCAAAGCCAGTACGTTTACTCAAACTCCTACGTAAATTGTCCCAGGATCCTAATTTGATGTACTTTGGTAGAAAGTGATTAGGGTCAGAGGACTTAAGCTGTATTCTAACACATATTAGATTTAAATAATCCTGTCTCATCTCTTCTGGCTTCTATCCAGATTATTTTAACATGTTTTGCTGAGTGAGTTTGTTTTCGTTTGTAAGGTTTAACCAAGTTTTAACAGCATCTAGTGACATTTCACTAGCAAGCAGATGAGCCCCACAAATCCAGGCTGCAAAGTGCATCAATGTTCAGTTTTCATAAGGTTTCACAGGAGAATGAATTTCTAAAAGGAAACTAAGGAAACATGGTTTGCCAGACTAGACATCTCAGGCTTTCAAACTACATATATATGTCTGGGTTGTTGCATCTCCCAGCAGAAGCTTGAGATATACCTTTTATTTACTGTGCACCAGCTATTAATGGTAGCTAGTGCCAAGTGAGAAAACTGCAAAAAGCTCATTAAAAGAGCCACCACATGAGTAATGAAGTTCAATTTCTTTTTAAATTTTTAGCAGCAACCTGACAGGATATGTCAGGGCTCCTTGTCTAGTCTTCGAGGACTCCCCAGAAAATATCAGGGAAATGTTTCCCTTCTCTTTCTTTTCCCCTCATTTCTCTATCCATATGTTGCTACCCTACTTGAAAGTAGTACATAAATGTAATGTAAGAGAAATTATAGGTTATTTAGGTAAGAAAATAAGCTAGAAGAACATATGAACACAAGAATGTGTGGACAGTCCACATGGACAATGTTTTATATTATCTGCTTAACAATATAAACTTCAACAATGTATTTTAATTGGAACTCTGGAAATACTTGATTTTACTTTTCCCCTTTATTTTTCACAAGTCTTCATTCTGGTGACAATAGACAATTATAACGCAGCTTTACAATTATTTTTAAGCTCTTCCTAGGCCATTTCACTTGAATGAGCCTGCAAACAATTGAAAACCCTTGTTCAGAATTTAACATGAGACAGAAACTTAAGCAGCTTTTGATGGGGTTGCTCCTTGACATAGAAGATGGCCTTTGGTTTGGACACTGGATGCTCCTATCACCTCCAGGTACTACAAGTAGTTTTACTGCATTTTATTCCAGAGTCCATGGGGCACACTATTTATTTGTTAATATGGTATTAAATAGAAATAATAACTTTAGAGGAAGGTGAAACATTTCTTTATTCCAATGGAAAATGGAATGTAAGTGTACACAATACAACAGAATTCTTGTATTAACATAAGAAAGCTCAGACCACATCAGAGACTGAAAAACTGACTGGGCACAGACTGGTGAAAGGCAGACCAGACTGGAGTAAAGCATTTTCAAGAACCTGAACTGGCTGCTAAGGTCTGCTGGCATAATACAGCATGATAAGAAGAGGTTGGAGGAAGGCATGTTTTGTGTTGAGTTAAATCCTTAAATACAGCTTCTACTAGTCATGGTGTTAGGTAAGAAACCAGCAAAATGCAGTCTCTGTTGCTCTAAGCATTGAAAACTAAAACAAATGGGGTTCTAGACTCAGCCATTTGAAAACCTCTTTATTTGTTCCACATAGGATGCAATAAATCAAGTTTAAAGATAAGCAGATCTGCGTACATGTTAACGCAAATGTCTGGAGTTCAACACCCTGCTTATACTAGTGATTTGTCAGAAACATCTAACTTTATGCCTGTTTTCAGTACAAGTGGTTGTCTAGACAAATCAAGATAAGAGATTCAGGACTGTTTTCCTGTAGTACTAACAAGGTTATTTATGCAGAGAAAAAAGATATTTTAAGAAGGGAAACCTGAGAACAGACTTACGAGCAAAGTTGATCCTTTCAACTGAGATATTATATCAAACTGCATTTGGACAAATGGGAATTTATGAGGTTATGCTTCTTTGCATCTGTAAATAAATAGATATTTTAAAAATATGTTTAGTGCTTTTAAAATATGATTCAGCAAAGAAAAAGAGCAGCATGGTGAGATAAAAAGATGATTTATCCCATGGCCACAGTGCTTCAAATTGACCAGAGAAAGTAATCTAATCAGACTTTATTAAACTGATTCTGCAGTACATCCTCGATGCCTGGAAGCATTGTCTGAGCTGGTCTGCAGTCTAATCCTGCTTTAGGATGCTTGCCAACAATTTAGCCTTTTTGAAGTAGAAACACAGACACATAAAATTTAATTATTGCAAACTGTTTTCATTAGAAAAAAATGAACTTTGATGATTCCTAGCTTCTGAGAGAAGCTACATCCACAACAGAAATATTTAAATAACTCTGAACAAGCATATCCGTTTTACTCAGAGCAAGCCATAGCAGATATTGTAAGCTCACAAACCAGCCTAAAGAGCTTCTGCCAGGTTATATAATCTTTGAGCACTCATTCAAGGCATCCCTGAAGGCAAGTGCAGAGGGGAGAAGTGCTAAGGGGTTGGTTTTGCTTCAGCCATTTCTCCCATTGCGTGACAATCACTGCCCCACGAGCTGGCAATATTGATGGTGGCAGTTCCAGACCCATACTGAAAAGGAAGCTCCATTTGTGTGACAGAGAGCTCCCCACGGATCCTCAAAAAAGCATGCTCAAAAAGTAAGGGCAGGATGTTGCTAGTCCTCTCTTGCACTCTCCTTATCCTTTGTTTGCCAAGTTAATTCTCAATAAGTTCTCATGTTTTATAGTAAAAGGGTAACATGGAGAGATCCTATTTCTTTTCACAGAGCTGAAGGATAATTTTCTTCGTATCAGCTGGTAGGTGGCTATTTTTCACATTTGTGAACAAAAAAGTAGGGATAACACAGCAGAGTTTTTGTTGTAGTACTGCTGAGTAGTGCTTACACAGCATCAAGCTTTTCTCAGTGTTGCCACACAATTGGAAAAGGGGCAACAGGCAGAAACAGATGCACAGAAAGTTCCACCTGAATGTGAGGAAGAACTTCTTTCCTGTGCAATTGACTGAGCTCTGGAACAGATTGCCCAGATTGCCCAGAGAGGGTGTGGAGTCCCCCTCACCAAAGATATTCAAAAATGTCTGGATCAATCCTGTGCCATGTGCTCTGGGATGACTCTGCTTGATTAGAGGTTGGAGCAGATGACCCACTGTGATCCCTTTCAATCTGACCCATTCTGTGATTCTGTGATTTCTCACTCTCCACAACAATCAGGCTGGGGGTACACAAGAAAGTGGGGACACAGCTGCTACAGCTGTCCCCAACTGATCAAAGGAATATTCCATACCATATGATGCATACTCAGTAATAAAAAGCCAGGGAAAGAAGGAGGAAGGGTGGGAGAGACATTTGGAGTTAGAGCATTTGTCTTCTCAAGTAACTCTTCTGCATGATGGAGCCCTTCTTCCTTGGAAATGTCTGAACAGCTGCCTGCCAGTGAATTAATTCCTTACTTTTCTTGCATAAACAGGATTTGTTTCCCTTTTCATATTAAACTGTCCCTATCTCAACCCCTGGGTGTTCTTACTTTTCCAGTTCTCCCCTCTATCACACTGGAGTGAGTGAGCAAGAGACTGTATGGCTGAGCTGCTGGTCAGGGTTAACCCACAACACTTGGACACTGGATCTTTTTCTATTTTACTGAGGGTGGTGCAGTTGTGATCTGTACTGTCTTGACTAATACAAGAATAATATAGCACATTTTAAATTAAAAATCTGAGAAAAACCCAACTTGCTGATGAAACCCTTCAAGAAATTGCTCTCTATTTTGCCTGCAGTAATGCCATTGTGCAATATTGCAAGTCACACTTAATTAATCCGTTCTGTACTCTTTAATCTACCAACACACATTATTCTTCCTGTTACCTCTCTCAGCTGTGTGTTCTCCCACCCCACATTCTGCAACACCATCCGCTATGTTTCCTACTTGATGAATACTTCTGCGGAAAGTCTGTTTCTTCCTCTCTTTCCTGGTAAATCATTCCTTGGATATGTGGAATTAAATATGTGATATTATATATTTTATACTTCTTATACATCCACCTTCTGTTTGTTCATGACCTTCTGCCCTTCAAGAAACAAGTCTGTCATTCTTGCAGAGCTGCTAAAGTCTATCAGGTCTCAAATAACGAGTTCTCATAGCCTTTCTTTCTTACCTCAGTGATTGAATTCTTCTTAGAAATCTGTACAGAGAAAGACTCAAGTCTTGATTTTCCAGGGCACATATGATGCAGAGTTCTATGAAAAGATTTTCTACATATTATCATGAGTTTTCTGGTAAGGCTCTACTGAAGTGCACAAAGATAGTGCACAAATTAAAAAACCTGTCAAAATTCAGAATAACTGGAGGGATTGGGATCAGCAGGAAAACATGTATTCTTTCTTTCCCAGTGCCACAACAATGTATTGAGTACCTGAAAGATTCTACATGATAAGACATGAAAAGCAAAATAAGACGCAAAGTAAGATTCACACTATAGCATTAATATCTGCAACTCAGATACCTTAAACAACAATAAAGGCTTTCTAGAATTCTAGTTTTTCTGAGTTTTTCCACAATTTCACATCTCATTCTTTCTCTATGATTTCTCTTCACACCTGTCAGAAAGAATTTCCAGATTTTTCTCTCCCTTTTGGAATGGTGTCTAAAGGCTAGTATTCCCCTTACTCTGGCCTTCCTAAGACACATTTCCCTTCCTGGTCATGTATACCTAAATCATCCTCTTTTCTAATATTATTAGAACTAATATTATTCCACTTCCCATTCTAGCTTAATTCACTCACTTTTTTGGTCCACTTTTCTTCTCTTTTAATGTAAGAGATTCTTTCTAGATTCCAATTGTCTTTACAAATGTCTTCATTTACCTAACTGGTTCTTTCTGCTGCTCCAGGAAAAAAAAACAAAAAACCAAACCAAAACAAAAACTTAGTATTGCTTTATATTAATGAAAATCCTGTCTTTAGTCACAGCAGTAGTTTCAGGTTAAATGGGGTTGTGATACTGTCCCTTGCATGAACCTTGTGAGCCATGCAAAAAGAACATGTGTCTGTTCAGAGATGTGATGAGAGAGAAAATCCTACATTGAATCAGCTGGCCTTAATAATTCCCATCTATCTTAATCCTACTGCTGGAAGTACTTGTATTCCCAGAAGAGTGCAGCATTATGGATTCTCTCAGTCCTCCCACTCATGCACGAAATGGGTTGGAAACATTTTTCTATGGAGTTCCAGCAGTTGCAGTGCTCTACAAGATGAATCATGGGCAGCAGCGAAGAGAGGACAATAGCAACCATGCATACTTCCCAATAAATCTTGAAGAAATGCTGGTTTTGGCCTCTAAAATACTTGGATCTGATTCTATTAAAAACAATTTGGCCAATGACAATGGGCTTTAACCATGGTGAATGGTGTCTATCATTTCAGTCCTATCTAATTTGTTTTGAAGAGCTTTTCAAACCTTTTTCTCTCCATGTGCCTGCAAAACACATGGGCTATAAAAGCTTGATCCTGAATGAAGCATTACTGAAGAGGAACTAAAAATAAGCAAAGTATGTCATGTTCCCCAATTTTTTGTAATTACTGGCTATTTTACATGCCTTTCAAGAATAAAGAATTAAAAGGCAGGTTTAGGGCATTGTCAGTGAGCACTGGAGATTAGCTGCCAGGTTTTAGCTGGTCTCTGATCTTTCAAACTGCAAGCCATGCAAACCCATATTTCTAACCTGTTTCTTTAAAATTCCTGCATTTTTTATGTGCAGTGCTAATCCAGTTATTTTATTTGTTTATTTTTCTTGTATGATGGCCTTCCATTTGGATGGCTGCCTGAGGAAAGGCCTAAAGGGGAAGAGGGAAACCAGACAGCTATAAAAACATCTTGCAGTCTTTTCACAGCATAAAATGTAAGGGCATGATGGCAACTCTCCTGCCATTTCTTGCGGGAGCTGTGTACAGTAGAGAGACCACATCAGTATTGCCCTGGTGTGATCTTCTGTAAGATGCAGAGAGTGCCATGCTGTGATATTTACAGCATTGTGTGCTGTGTTTAGTGGCAGATCTGCTAACAGCAGCAAATCTATTCCTGGCCTTGCAGAGTGGAATTCTGCCTACTCACTCTTTCCTCTCTCCGCATTGTCTTCCTCTTGTCATGTATTTTACATTTTTACTTCTGGTGCTAAGTAGAGCCCAGATAAAGAAGAACTTTGAATCTTAGTGCTTTCAGATCTATGACTATGCGATAGATTTGAATCCCCCCATTAGCAGTAACCCTTCCTTCTGATTTTAGTATTGGGTGGTGTCCAGAACCATATGGGACCTAATTTTGAGTTGCATTAGCATGCAGCCAAGAACTCACAGCCAATATGAAGAAACCTAGAACAAGCTGACAGAAGTAGTATGATAAGAAGAAAAATAATAAAATATTCACACCAAAGAGGGCAGAAACCTCTCAAACTTTGATCACTTTGATCTTCCCAGTTTTTATAAGAGAAATGGAAAACTAATTCTACTTTCTTTTCCATAGCAACATTTCATCTGCTGAAAATTAAGTGTAATTTCTAAGCTAGTTGTCTGTCTCTAGGGAAGAGAAAGGGGTAGACATTTCTGCAATTTTCAAGCAACTAATTCTTTTAAGTGAAATGAATAGCTCACAGGAGGCTCCTTTCTCTCTCCTTAAATGCAGTCCAGAATATGATGTATACATGTCTGAATATTTTTACATAACCCAATGTTTTTAGCCTTTATGTAACTTTTATATGCAAAAAAGATGAAGCAGGGTACCATTACAAACCCCACTTTGTAGCTATCCCAAAGGGCCATTTTTTTTTTGCATGACTTTACAGGGGGAGGTTAACGCAGAGATCAATTTTAGATTTTTCTAAATTTATTTGTGGGGGTTTTTTTAGATTTTTCATGGTTCCCTTAAAATAGAGAGAAAAAGTTTGCAAAATCTGTGGCTAAATGGGTATTGGTTGAACAGTACTAATTAAAAATGAAAATAGCATGCTAAAGTATTTTTAGGCACTGTTTACAAAAGCATCAAAATACTCTCTTTTTAAAAAATCATTGCACCAAGATTTTCAACACATGTAAACTAAAACTACCACTTTCTTTTTAGAAATGGAACGGAGAAATTTAAACTAACATGAAGAGAGAAAAATAGAATCCGTTCTTCTCACCCTTATAGCATATTATGTGCTTTTAGCATATTATCATTCTTCTCCCTCACCAAATCAGCAAATTACCAGACATTAATCCCCAAAGCAGTAATGCTTTTACTCCGCCTATAACACTCACTAAAGGTGCACTTGGGCCTCCCCAGTAAAGAAGAAAGATTGAATTGACACAGAACTTCAAATCTTGGGAAGGGTTGGGCACCTCTTTTCCCAGCATCAAAACCATTTCTAAAATGCCTGTAGTAGGAATCATATCCCCAGTAGTATTTCAGCACAACTGAAGAAACTAAAGAGCATAAGCAGTAGTTTGCCAAGCAGTCAGCTTTTAGCTATGAAGAGCTTTGGTTACCAAATTCCCCTTTTCCACGAGGCATGAGGATGCAACACATTTGTGGCAGCGTAATGTGAGCCCTGTCTCTCTCTGCATCGCATGGATGGCTGAGCTCATCATCACTCACACAAGACTGTATGCAGCTAGGGAAAACTGAGCCTGGACATTTCAATCCTTGGAGACATTAAAATGAGAAATTTTTAACTTCTACAGTTCTTCTGAGGACTGAGTAACTTTTTCACTTGGGACTTTTAAACCCCCAGATTATCAGATGGCTTGTCAGTCAATGTTTATGCCTAGTTTCTGATGTAGAAGTGGGAAGCAGACATGTATTTGTCAAAATTTTAAAAATGTCTACAGCATCTATGTAATATTAAACATTTGTATAGGTCTTTAAGCAGTTAGGCCCAGCCTAAGATGTAGTTTGTTTTTGAGTATCTACTGAATTCATCAAACCCCCAAATCCTCTGGACTAACATGACAACTTAGAAATCACTGCTTCCTTCTTTGCATTCACTGACCAGAAACTGATATTCAACTTTTCATATTCTGCTTTGTGATTTAGTTTATCTCTATAAATTAAGGCACTTAATGTCCCGGCCACAGCACTGTGATTCATTGTCTAGCTACACTCAACACAGTTCATCTCACTATTCCAGTCTTTAGACAACTGTTACCCTCCACCTAAGAAAAGTGATCCAAAAGTTGGGGATTCCTTCTCCTTGAAACACCTTTCTTCCACGAGAATACAATATTTGAACTGTCTACTTTACAAAATATTTTTACAGCACATAACCATAAAGTTCAGCAGGCTTGGTATGGTACCATTCTAGAAATTACACAAGAACAGAAAATTTCCTGAAACACTTTGAATAACCTGCAAGTGATGTTGTCCTGTAGTCAATAACTGCAGTCACTTGGTGTTCTGATTGTCTTGAAGATGCTGGAGGCAGAAATAGTGTTGTTTGCTTTCAAATGTATGACTGAACATTGGCAGATTCTTGACAAATCAAGGAAAAAACAGTGAAAATCGTGTGTTATGTTTCAAGTGTCAGTCAGCTTTCATGGTTATTAAGGAATATTTATCACCCATGAACTATAAACAGTGAAGTAGACCATGTTTAGACTATAGCCTATTTATCACTTCATACTGTTGTTTCAAAACAACTGAAATAGATTTCAACTATTTCATAACTTTCTGCCTTGTATGTTTTGTTTATATGTATGCACTGAATAACATTGTGCTTTGTGGTATCAGCAGTTGCTATCAGACTCCTTCATGTCAGAATAAATAACTTTTTTAAAGCACTGATAATTTAGCTATCTGAAGGTATTGATTCTGTTCTCATGTCTGCTACATATGCTGATGACAAATTATTTCAATTTTCAAAAGTTCTATTAAAAATAACACTGTTATAAATCTGGCAAGGTGAAAAAAAGTGTGGCAAAGAAGTTATATAAAAACTAGTAGCCTTCTGACTAAAAAATTACACATACAATGGGTGTATTATAGCATGGGTACAGAATTGAATATCTTGTTAACGTCATGATATTGCCAGAAGGTGCTTATGACCCAAATCAATAAAATATCCTTTCCTCTGAGCGCTCATGTCACATAAGATTGCACGCCGTTATGTACACAATAATTCAGTGCATGGAGATTCCATTACCATTGTTTGGCTGCACTTACATGGCAGGCTGACCAGCTCCTTCTGCAGCTTCAGCTTCCAGCCACACAGACCATGGAAAACTTGGAACCACACTGCAGCAATTTTCTTTCTTGACCATTCGAGTTTCCTTTTAAAGGAAAGGAGGCCGTGGGAGGCACCGTATGCATACAGGTATCATTCTGTTTTAGAGCCATCTGTCCTATAGCTGACATGCAGACCATGGTTTGCCTGGGAACACACTGTAGGAGGCAGCTTATCTTAAGAATGAGCTCAGGTCAGACTTTTCTAAACAGCCATTGTCAGGCATCTCAAAAGTGTGTGATAGGTTTGTTTTCCTGTGCAGACTTGATTGAGTAATGAGTGATTTCTTAGATAACAAGAATTTACCTACAGGCTCCATAGGATTCCTATATTTAGCAGTAAAGGGAAATACTGTATTTTTATTCTGCTCCAGTTAGTGTTAAGTGCTATAAAAATTAATCTAACAGATACAGACTGTTAGATTCCTTGCACCAAAATCTTTGTGGAATGTGACATCACCATGTACCTTGTAACAAGTGAGATATTTTTTTCCCATGTACTTTGTTTCTAAATAAAGAAACAACAATTTTGCCCTCCTCCCTTTTGTCTCTAGTTTCTAATGCTGTGATATTAATAAGGAGTGACATGTTTAAAGCCTTTCTTTATACGCATGAAGAATATTTTTGGAATATATATCTAGTGTAGTGCACCAGGCTTAGGACATTTTCATGATAATTTTATGGCATAAGGCAAGAGAAGATTTTCTTCACAAGAATAATTAGTCAAACAGATCAGTTAAGAAGGAGAAAATATTTTTGTGGACATTTCAAGCAATGTAATTCATAGAATTGCCCTCTACTAAAAGTGTTGTGATGGTCTGTGTGACCTATGTGCTATTTACCTTGGCCAGGCCATAGGATTACATTTGGGCTCTGAGTGGGAATTGGACGAATGGAAATGTTTTTGCTTTGATAGCAACAGCTGTTACAGCATAATAAGAGTTCAATTCTGCTGACCCACCTTCTACATCTTGTCCTTCCTCGGTATTCTCTTCAATCTGAAGGTCAGTAAATTCCTTAAGTATCCAGTGACAATTTCCTGAAGCCTCCCACACACCTTAGGGGCTGCTATTTGCTATGGGGGATGGCTGTTAGCTTTTCAGTCCTCTGCGCTGGAGGAAACAAAACAAATACTTTTTGGAGTGAAAAGAGGAGATAAAGCTACTCTATCTCTTTCTAAACCCTGCTCTAATCTAATCCAGTCCTAGAACTTGGACAGTGTATTTATTAATAAAGAAATATTGATGTCCAAAAGAATAGTGAAACTAAAACAGTCCTTATACACAGAGAATCTTTTACTTTGCACTATCCAGTGGTATTCCTTAAGGACACAATAACACCTTTTGATTTAAAAAGAGAAGCATGCAATCTCCATCTCATTAGTAATCATTTGAAAAGAAAATCACCATTCCACAGCAGAAGAGGAGCAGCATTAATAATACTGACACAAGTGGCCTTCCTTTCTGTAGTTTTCTTGTATTCTTTTCAGCTTTCCAAAACTGTTTTTGTAAAACCGAACTTGTACTCAGTTATCCAAATACTCTGGTTCAGAATATATCACTAATTGTATAATATTTTCATGCATATACTTCTAAAACTATGTTTATAAATAATAACAAAGTTCTTTATTAGATTCTTCAGAAAACACATCAACGTCCTACTATATTATGACCTTGTAAGATTAGGCATAACATTACATATGACTTGTTGCTTACCAGAAACTTATGAGTTGCTGATATGCTATATCCCAGATTGTTTTTTCTCCTTTAAAAACCTGAGATTGTTGGTGTTGTTTAAAAATATATGGTCTTATAAAAAGGCTAAAGACTGTGAGCACTGGAGAGTTTTCCTACAACTGTTGAGTAAATGAGTGTGAAGAGTCATCATACTATTCTGCCTTTCACATTTCCTAGTCCAGCGCTGTAGGAAAAGTGTTCTACTGCATGGTCTCATGCCTGAATCCATTTATAATTCTTCAAGATATAAAATTCTCCTTTCTGAAAGAAAAATTTTATTCTATGAGTTGCAAGTGCAGAGTCTATATGAAATGGCCTGTTCCTTTTTTGTAAGTTTTTTCTTCTCTATTGGCATACTGAATTTGCACAGAAAAAATTGACATTAGAACACATTCAATTATTTGGGCTTTTAGTGGTGGTGATGGTTCTTATTCCTATAAAAGCACTTTTCCCTGCATAATAAAAATCTGAATTACATTGTTTAGGAGCACACTGTATTTTTTCTCTTCCACATTACACCAAAGGAGCATTTGGCCTATGTTGTCTCTTAGTTTGGCTTGGAAGAAATGAGTGCCAGGTGAGTCCGTGTTTGCTTGTGCTGAAGTTGCCGCATTTGGCATTTACAGCACAATGCAAAGGTGTTCCTTAAAAAAAATAATTGTCAAATTTTCATGGAATGATGGAGTAATTAACTTTTTAAGGGTTTTTTTAGAGAGGTAATGAAATATACAGTTATGACTGACCAGTCCTGAGCTCATTTTTTTTTAAGCATTCATTTAGTTCAGCTGGCCAGTTTTCCTACAGTATCATTTTGACACAGAAAGAAAGAAGATACATTTTCAAACCTTTTCAGTCAAAATAAGTGAAAGAATCATGCTTCTTTCCACAACATGAATTCATAAAGATGAATGTATGGAGCATCTTGAAAATTATGCAACCTCACAATGTATTTTCAATTAGTTTTGTGGCATAAGAAATACAACATCTGATTGGGGATCTCTGTAAACATTCCTCACAGGATAAGGTGTGTATGGCAAAGGCAGTGTATCATAAGACAGCACTCACTGGCTTTATCACTGCCTAACAGCAGCCCTTGTCCTAAATCATAAGTTAAGATTTTCCAGAGATGTTAATTATGCTCCTTCCAAAATATTTATATATTGATTTTAACGATATGGCTCTACCTGCTGTCTGAAACATGGAGAGGTTTAATTTGGGTAGCAGAATCATTATTCACTTCTGGTAATCCTGGCCCTCTACACGGCCACGCAGCTGCACATGATGCTGGGATGCCATTTCCAGCAAAGCTAGTTGGCATCTTCTGTTGCAGCAACAAGAAGATTTATATGGGATTTTAAGGTGACAGGAATGAATCCAGATCTAAGTTTACCACCATATAACAAGAAAAAAAGAGGAGGAAAATAACTATAAATGTTTCCTGTTCATATAAAAATCTCCTGAAGCCAAGAAACCAGGAGTCATAGAATCATAGAATGGTTTGGGTTGGAAGGGACCTTAAATATTATCTAGTTCCAAGCCCCCTGCCATGGACAGGGACAAATTTCACTAGACCAGGTTGTTCAGAACTCAATCCAATCTGGCCTTGGAGACATCCAGGGATGAGGCATCATCGGCTTCTCTGGGCTTCCTGTGCCAGTGCCTCACCCACCACAGTGTTAAACATATTTCTTCCTTATAGCTATTCTAAATCTCCACTCTTTTAGGTTAAAGCTTGTTCTGTCCCTACATGTCCTTCTAATAAGTCTATCTCTAGCTTTCTTGTAGTCCCCTATAGGTAGTAGAAGGCCAAAATAAGCTCTTCTCTCCTCTTCTCCAGGCTGAACACCCCAGCTTTCTGTGTCTCCATATTAGAGAGCTGCTTCATCTTGTCACCATATATGCAGCCCTCCTCTGGACTGACCCAGCAGGTCCACATCATTCTTCTGTAGGGACCCCCAGAACTGGATGCAGCCCAGGACACGTTTGGCTCTCTGGGCTGGGAGTGCCCATGGCTGGGTCATGTCCAGCCTCTCCTCCACCAGCACCCCCAAGTTCTTCTGTGCAGGGCTGCTTTTAATCCATTCTCTGCCCAGCCTGTGTTTGTACTTGGGATTGCTCTGACCCACGTGCAGCACCTTACACTCCAGTCCTTGTGTATACTGGGACTTGTGGGATATTCTTGCTTTGTATACCATTAAGGTATACAGATAAGCTTGACTTTTTATTTTCATGTGTTTCCAAAAGATTTTGTCACTGGGACCTTTAGGAATGTGCAGTCTTTTACTCCACTTCTGTACAGAGAGTTAGATGATGAAAACTCTGTTCAAAGAAAATTCTGGACACTAAGAGAAATGATCTTTTATTAACAAATATATAATTGACCTTTTTGGAATGGCTCTCAACAACAACAAAATCAACACTTGAAGTAGCTTTAATAAATGCCAATGTTCTCAGGTCTTTCTTAATGTTTTGTAACTGCTCCATTTATTACCTTTAAAATTTTCTAGCACTGGGAGCACCTGAATATGCAGCACACATTTCCGTAGCACTGAAAGTATGCTTTCTTTTCAATTCTGAAAATACAAGTGTAAATGACAGTTTTCTCTCTTTAAAGTAATTAATATTAAGGAAACTTTCTTTAGGTCCATTATTCTACATTAAAAACTTTAGATAATATTAGTGATAGGAAATGATATTACATTTCAGTACAGCAAGAGGAAATCAGTAGAGCAGCAAAGTTAGTGAGGTATCTACAGGATAAGTCCTGTGAAGAAAATGAGATTGTTTATCCTGGAGTAAAGGAGCCTTGGGAGAGCCTTTGTCATGCCTTCAATTCCCTGAAAGGAGGTTGTGGCCAGCTGGGGATTGGTCTCTGCTCCCAGGTAACAAGTGACAGGACAAGAAGAAAAGGCCTCGAGTTATGCCAGGGGAGGTGTAGATTGGACATTAGGTAAAATGTTTTCACAAACAGGGTTATGAAGCACTGAAACAGGCTGCCCAAGGAAGTGGCAGAGTTACTGTCCCTGAAGGTGTTTTGAAAATGTGTAGATGTGGCTCTCATGGACATGGTTTAGTGGTGAACTTGGCAGTGTTAGGTTAATGGTTGGTCTCGATGATGTTAAAGTTCTTTTTCAAATTAAATAATTCTATGTTTTTACAGCATTTTTGTCTAGGCAAAATATCACTTAACATCTAATTCCATTTTGTACCAAAATACAACTCTTTCATTTATGTAGTAACTTTCTAATTTAATTTCTTGCATCTATCAGTTTACATGATAATAACCACCCATTACAGATCTTAGCATTTAAATTAACTGATATCATTGAACTGGCAAATAAAACTTTGACAGGGTTTTATGTATTTTTTTACCATAGCTAATCCTACATCCTCTTAAACAACAGAGTCTGTAATTTCACCAAAGAAAAAAAATCTGTCAGATATTTTTGGGATCCTCTCTTTTTCATTGATTTCCCAGTTAGTCTCAAGCTTCTTTAAGTTCTTCTCTGTGTCTGCAGTTTTGAACTAGCTTGTGCAGGCATTGCTCATCAGCCACTTGTCTGCATACAGACATGTGAGGCACTAAGGAGATCACCATCAGGGAGGCAGCCTCTTCCCAAGTTCTTAGATATTTTTCTAAAGCACTGGAAGGTTTGTGGTGTCTTATACACAGATAGTAACACTGAAGGCTCTGGGCAATGAGGAGTCTGGCTGATGGTTTTTTTTTTTCCAATGCACCTGGAGGAATTTGAATTACTGTACATATTTCAGATACTTGTAGAACATATTCTTCATGTTTAGCAAACAAAATCTCAATACAAATTAGATGTTTTAAAATGAAAATCAATCTACATGAAAACCTCAAAATGTCTAGGTTTCTATATAATTACCTTACAATACATACCCTGTAACTTTTTCACCTGTGTTTGTTCATAAGAAAAGAATGAAAGGAAAATGAAGTGGTATTCTTCAGGTTCTTTTCCAAAGTATCTGATAGTCCTTGGTGAACATGAAATTTTTTTTTCTATAACTACCTCCACTTATCACTGCTCTAGACAGAAGCCTTTTTCTTCCATTGCTTTGTAACATCTTTTAATTGAGGCTATCCCATTGCAATAATTGCAATATGAGGATATATTAGACAAACTATATAAATGTGGAATCATTTAAAATATATGCAGAAATATTTTGATAAATAACAGTAACAAACACTTTTGTTTTTATCATTCAAATCCCAGTTATTTGAAAATATTCTTATAATATTTGTTCAATTGGTGTTTGCCATCAAATTTTTAAGTGTTTATGTAAGAAAATGTGATTGTTTAAAAAAGGTTTTCTTTTCCCTTTTCCTTTCCCTTTCCCTTTTTGTGATAGTAAATGGATCAATGGAAATATCAGATATATTTTGGTCAGAGGAACATGAACAGCAAGAAGCGACAGTGGAAGAAGACAGTGTTTATGCTTTACGTGTAATGCTGCCAAATCATCTGTTAGTTGCCCTTTCAGTAACCTCTTTTTCTTCCACTTCTGCTAAAAATATCTCAAAAGCCCTCAGTGAAGCCATAATTTAACAAAATTCAATATCCTGTAAATAACAACAGGTTTAGGAGTCCTCAACCATGCCCTAGAAAAGCCAAAAGAACATGAACAATCTACAGCATTTCTGCGAAAAGACCATATTGTAATCCTTTGCCAGCCAGAATCAGCAGAGATTTTAAATCTTCTGCAAATGTTAACCCCACAACTGACAAATCTCAGGGGAGAATAGCTGAAGCTTTTCACTGACTTCATGAGCAGCTCAAACGTTATTTTTCTCTGTTAGCAACTGTACACTAAAAATAAAGTGGCACATTGGAGATTAATTTTATTTGAACACATAGAGTTTTATATGTAATACTTAGATATTTGAAAGCTGATGGGAGAATCCCTTAACGGCAGATTGAAACAGAATAATGAGTAGAACGGGGTAATGCTGAGAGCAAAGGTTCAAATCAGGACTCTATATTCATTCAAACTTACTACAGTGGCCCAAAACAGTCCTGAACAAAAAAATCAAATTTCAATTACAGGTGCTATGTCAGGGTAGGGAAAGGATGCACTTATATGTTTTTGGTATTCAGATCAAAATAATGCAATTATTCAAGCCTTTATACATGTAGTGGGATTGCTGTTTAATCAGCTTCAGCATTTTCACACAGTATTTATGGAAGGATTTTTGCAACACCATGAGAAAGTAAAAACATTTTAAAAATTTGCTATGGGCTGCAGTAGCTGAATTTTTTACCAACTGTAACTCAAGATTACAGTGTTTCTATATGCAATTATTCATTCCCACAGAGCGAAGACATCATTTATCACATGAGTTGTGAAAATTACTATAACCTTGGGTTTCGACAGCAATGTCTGAGTGATCTTCAAGACAGCTTTACCTGGGCAAATATTAAAAAAATTGAATAATCAGAAGAAGATTATGCCTTTTGTTTGCTGAATTTCCCAGAACAAATGCTCAAACCCCAAATATTTACTCTGTAGCTTAATTTATGCCTTGAAATTTTAGCACCACAGTCAGGTCTTTGATATGCACAGATCTGTGCATTAACTTGGTCACCTAGACTGTGCAGGTAGCTGAACAGTTCATGTTGCAGGTGTGCACACTCCAAGACAGGTCAGAGCAGCTGGCTTTGGTCTGCCAAGAAACACGGTAGGAATGTAGTGATTATTTTTCAACATCTGTAAAAGAAGACACACTCTCGTCACAGGAATCTAGAGCTACTAGGTATGAGTGAACACAAGCTGACTTCATCTAGAGGCAATCAAGGTGTGTGTGCACCACAGCACTCCAGGTTGTGGTGGAGTTTTCTGTGTGAGATGCAGCATGGTAAAGAGAGAGCCATACTGCTGCTCGACTCTAAGCTCCATGACCTCATACATCTTTGCTGCCAAGACAATATGTTCCTGGAATGTGGGAGAGTGCAGTGTTGGACAGACTCTGACCTGACCCTGTGTACACCACACTGGGGTAGCTTTCTTATGACATGTGTTGCATTTTCTTATTCTGTTCTTGCCAAATGGGGAACTGACTGCAAGGCTCTACTGTTGTGATGGTGGTGCTGGAGACTTCATCATTCTGGCTTGAAATGTGTGGAAGTTCCTTCTCTCCTAGAACCATGATCAAGCCAAGCACTCTGACTCTGCAGGGAAAGGTACAGGGAAACAGCACAAGGCCTGGTTCACTACCTTCAAGGGAGACAAATCAGCATGGCTGAAACCTTCCAGAGGTGCTCCCATCTTCTACCACACTTGCTTTGATGCTGATCAACCTTTTAGCAGTTTTATCTGCTAAATTCTGGACTTGTTAAAGTCAGTTTCATCCCACTTTCCATGCCTGCAGTCTTTCCTTCAAAAATCTGTCTAGAACAGAAGTCCTGCACAAGACAGAGGCTGGGCTTCTAGCTGCCTAAATGGCTGTATATTTGGCAACATTTATCAGTCATTCCCCTCATCTCCACCCCGCATATATATTTTATATTATTTCACAGTAATATTTAGTGTATCAGTACAGACACTTTGAATTTTCACGTTTCCACATCATACCTGGCCCTGTGGCTGGTATTCATTAATGTGCAAACACTCTAGCTCCAAAACACGTGCCAGATTTTAGGCTCTGGGTGACTGGAGCCTAAACATGTCATAAGCATGATGTATATAACTACCAGAGGCAGCAGGCTCTGAATATTCAGTAACACTGAAAGCAGTATGTTGCATGGGCTCTGTGCTGTGAACATTATTTATAGTTCACTTGTGAATCAATTGTTTGCAGTATTTGCTGGAGGTAAGTAGGGTTTTCAGCCTTTAAAAGTAGATGTTAACAATAGGCCTGAATGTCATCTTACATACATACATGTAGGTGGATGCCTACCACAGTGCTGTAGTTATCCCCATCTGAAGAGCAGCAAAACAGCAGCATCAGCACAGTACTTGATGTGTAGATCACACCAGTTTCAAGTATCAGGTTGTACATGAACTTCCATTTCTCTTCTCATCAAGTTTGGCCATAGAACTGAAGGACTGGCTTGTGGCTACTTTCTGTTTTGCACCACTCTCCAGCCATCCAGCCATGTACTGAAAATGGCACCAAACTCAAGTGTACCATAGAGGTTAAAACATGGTGGGAGAGAGGGAAAAGCTCAACTTTGTTCAGCTTTCTGCACCGAATTTGACAAGTCGTGTCATGACAAGTTTTGACTCCTTCTGAAATTTTTGTAGTAAGTATTCTTCTTGTATAAAGTTCTGTAGGCCACACAGATTTATTTTTTTTTCCTGTAATGATGACAATCTGGCAGTCTTACCAAAGATAGCAGAAATAATACAAAGTTTACTAGGTGTCAGAGAAAGGGATTCAGATTCATATAGAATAATATGCAAAAATATTTTTTTCTATATGTGTCTATCTAATGCTTGAACACAGTTTTTGTTTTTTTTTCCTAGTACTCTATTAAGCAACTTAAAATTAATTTCTCAAAACACTCAACGCTTCGAGGAGATGTGCAACTTCAAGACCTTACAGTAGTTACCAGGGTTTCATTCACAGCCAGGCCTGCCAACCCGGAAACAAGTGAGGCACTTCACTACTTTATTCTTGTTTTTCAGCTCGAAGCAGGTAATGAACAAATTCTTTATATATTTCGATTTGACATAGGGTTGAAAAATATATTTTAATAACTTATCAGATTTACATTATAAAAAAAACTATTGCAAAAGCATCCTAAGGGTTTCTAAATTAGTACTAACCTCTAGAAATACTTTCTAGCCGCCTAATTCATCCCAATGTGATTATCTGTTTCTTTGGGGCATTTTCTGTTAGTAAGATATTTTTAAGGCTTATTTCTACATGAGGACATATTTTTGGATGAAGATAGAAATGTCTAAACTGGTTCTTTTTGTCAAAATGAGTTATCATCACAAAAACACTTTAGGGAAGAATAAGTTCTAAGTAACACAGTCTAGGTTTGGGCTAAAATCAGCATGCTAATAAAAAAATCTCCAAACTGAAACTAACTAGAAATGAGTGGCATCATCCTTGCTTTGAGCAGAACCAAATTTTGACCGAGACTATGAAAAATCAATACCAGTAGTAGTTTTAGCCAGATGGACATTAGATGGATTAAATGGCTGAAAATATTCTCAGAGGAACTCTGAGGGGAGGGAATTAGGAACTATCTTAATTTTTGCCTTCTAATTGTTGCAACAAAAACTGAAATTATTTGTTCCAGCAACCATCCTCTCCCCAAATCCTCTTATTTCAGGAGAGCACTGGAATGCTGTAAGTGTCAGGACAGATAACACCTTCACATGTATGCTGCTCGCTGACCTCAAATTACATGAATAAAAGGCCAAGAGAAACCGTGGTGGAATAAGATGCAGTATTTTAGTGAGGAATACATGTTTTATATTTTTTGGCAGTATGCCACTCTGTTCAGAATTGAGGGATGGATTATTGTGGATTTGTTTTCTTTCAGGAATTAGGGCTGGCCTTGGCTTAGCTTCAGTACTGCAGAGGTATTAACTGCAATGCATTTCTGTCTTACAGCTTCATCCCATTTAGCCATTGTGACTTTGGAGTGACTTCCAAAGCAATCCAATCAGAATGAGTTGGCAGATTAATGTTAACTTTCATGTCAGGACTGAAGGCAATGCAAAATGAAAATGCTAAAAGAAGAGGCATTGCACCAGCCATACTGTAGCTAAAAATAAAAACCAAACTGTCTCATGTGAGTTAATGAGCCTTTGTTTAATCTACAAATGGATAAAGCATTAGTAAACTGCCTTTCTGTGTATTAATGAATCTCAGATATTTACATAAAATTGATACTATAGCCTCTGGACTGTCTTTTATTCATGCAGAATTTTGTACTATCACAGAAGTTTCCTTGGCAGACATTGAGTTTTTAAAATATTTTGTATTGCAGTTCCTCAGTGACAATACTGGCAAGATTAGGAGAGTCACTGTTTCCCCTTTTGTCTGGGCAACGGCTCAAATTGTGCTTCTGTCCTTGCAAAAAAAATTAGTATGGAGTGTGTTGAGATATATTTTAAGGATTAGAGGCCAAGGGAGGCATTTGAAACAGTACAAATTACACACACCCCAATACAATTTGAATATTTATTCTAATTCAAACATCCAAGATCAGTGATCAACATAGCTCTTTGGCAGGACTGTATAACAACTAATTAGAGCCTGTATTGTCATATTGCGACTCAAGGTTTTAGTCAAACACATTCTGCTCAATCCAATGACTTAATTTCCATCACAGTCTCATCGGCCCAATATATTAGCATTACAATACTTATCAGTACTAACACAGATTTTATCTTCTCAGGTCTCAGTAAGCAAACTCCATGAGTTCCTAGTGATAATTAAATAAAATCCTTTGTTCTTCTTTCAACATGGAAGATATTTTCGTTTTCACTATACCATTTTTTTCAGCTCCATTTTTACCCATTTTCCTATATTTTAGAACACAATTAAAAAAAACCCCCTAGTCTTCATGTCCTTCTCTGTGCAGTTTTAACAATCCCTTGACTTAATATGTAAATACATTTCTCTCAATTATATATTTGTTCCAAGATTCAAATATGTTGTTTTACTCACAGTAGAATGGAAATCTTGGTGTATAATTTTGCATGCCCTCTCATTTTCCTTCTTTTAAGTTGGGAAATTCATGACAGAAAAAACCCCTAACAATGAAAATGCCAAACCATAGGACATTGGACAAATTATTGCTTTGATAATTTTTCTTACCCATATACTCATGCAGATGCTTTTTTTAAAGTAAACTGACACATTAAACAGCAAATAAACTAATAATAACATTCCTCTAGGACCTAAAAGCTGTGTTAAATATAGAGAAGCCCTGTGTAGTCAAGTGGATGGACTGCAAGGTAGTAACTGGGAGAGCAAGTTCCCCTCCACTGTAAAGTGATCAGGTTTGTGACCTCCGGAGGAACAAGGACATACAGAAACCTTCAGGACCCAATGAGATGCATCCCAGGGTCTTGAGACAACCAACTCGCCAAGTCACTCTCCAAGTATTTAAAATGTGATGGCAGTCAGGTGAAGTCCCAGGCAACTTGAAAAGGAAATATTACACCATCTCTTAGAAAGGTAAAGACAGGGAGGACAGGGATGTCCTCTTGAGACCATTTGAGACAGCCAGCATATCTTCACCAAGGATAAGTCCTGCTTGACCAATGCGGTGGCCTTTTATGACAGTGTGACTCCATCACTACACAAGAGAAAGGCTATGGATCTATCCATATCTATATGGATCTATTAATCTATCTGAATTTCTGTAAGGTCTTCGGAATTGGCCCCCACAAAATCCTTCTGTCTAAACTGGGGAGGGAAGGATTTGGTGGATGGATAGTGTGGTGGATGACAAATTGGTTGGACAGTCACAACCAGAGGGTAGTGGTCCCGATGGACATCAGTATCAAGCTGTGTCCTCAGGGATCTGTACTGGGACCAGGGTTATTTAATGTCTTCATTAATGACAGAGGGATGACAGATGACACCTGCAAAACTTCGTGGTGCAGGTGACACACTTAAAGGACAGGATGCCATCTAGAGGGACCTGGACAAGCTCAAGGGAAGGGCTCATGGGAATCCCATGAAGTTTAACAAGACTGAGTGCAAGACCCCGTGAACCTGGGTCAAGGAAATGCCTCATATCAATAAAGGCTGGGGGATGAACAGATGGAGAGCAGAAGGACTCTGTCTGGGGGTGTTGCTGGGTGAGAGGCTGGACATGACCCAGCCATGGGCACTCCCAGCCCAGAGAGCCAAAGGTGTCCTGGGCTGCATCCAGAGCCCCGTGGGCAGCAGGGCCAGGGAGGGGATTCTGTCCCTCTGCTCTTCTCTGCTGAGACCCACCTGCAGGGCTGCACCCAGCTCTAGGTGCCAGCACAGGAAGGACAAGGACCTGCTGGAGTGACTCCAGAGGAGGCCACCAAGGTGATCAGAGGGATGGAGCACCTCTCCTGTAAGAAAAGGATGAGAGAGTTGGGGTTGTTCGGCCTGGAAAAGAGGTTATATAAAGACCTTATTGCACCCTTCCAGTAACTGAAGGAAGCTTACAAGAAAGAGGGAGAGGGACATTTTCCAAGGGCCTAGAGTGACAGGACAAGGGGCAGTGACTTTAAATTTAAGAAGGGTAGGTTTAGAGTAGATATGAGTAAGAAGTTTTTTACAATGAGGATGGTTAAACACAGGAACATGTTCCCCAGAGAAGTTCTGCATATTTCATCCCTGAAAGTATTTAAGGCCAAGTTGGATGAGACTCTGAGCAACCTGTTCTTGTGACAGGTGTCCTTGCCCATGGCAGGGAGCTGGGACTAGGTGACCTTTAAATGGTCCCTTCCAACTCAAACTATTCTGTGTTTCTATAATAGGCACACTAGAAAACAGAAAGATAGACCTCCCCATACCTACCATGTGTAATTATTCAAATAAAACCAATTTCGGCTAACAATACTGTTAACAAAATGCCATCTGGAAATGTTAGTGACTTTTTCTAGAAGATCAAAATATGAAAAAAAAATTATAGCTGCTGAATGTAAGACCAGTTAAATTTCAAGGAAAAAAGTCACTACATGCAGTTTTTTAAGTATGAACTGTCAAATGCTTTTGCCCTACTTCCACTTTTGGCTGCTTTGATTCTTTCTTTTTTGCAGAGTAGACCTGTTTTACTCTGGATGTGGTTGCTGTTAGCTATGGATTCACGTGGGATGTCAAGGTAGATAGCTCCTCCTGCAGCATTTTGGCTGATGCCAGCAGAACTTGGACAGGCAGAGTGATGCAGTTCTTATATAACATCGCAGGGTTAAAAGCTGAGTTTTCTCCCATTTCCAGCATCACTCAGCTTACTTTTCTTGTTCTGCATTGGCACAGAGTACTAGATATCAAACTTGACAATACTGAAAATACTAAATAATACCCACTTAATACTGAGGAACCTCCATTGTTCTTAATCTTTAGGTAATATAAGATGGACTAAGCAATTGTGTCTTTGGAATATTCTCTGGCATTTTTCTCTAAATTTCACACGCTATGTATCATGGTGATATTTATTGTGAAAAATTAACTTATTCAAATGCCATACTTCATAGTATGTGTTCACAACTCAGACATCAGAATTATTGCCAGCCCATGACACTGAGGTTTTATTTGTTTAATGGAAAAATAACTTACAGGAAAACTTTTCTTTCTTCAACATAAAAGAAAGAATAATGTATAGAACATCCTCTATAAGCCAAGTATAATGTTGGAATAGTAAATTCCCTAGATAAATAATTTGCTTACTTTCAAGGTTTTTAATAGAGGATCACTGCTTATACTATTATCCTTTTGAATTTTGTAGGAAGGTGCTGGTAATATAAATTAACATACATGTGGATTTGTGTCGTGTTCTATCAGCAAGGGGACTGGCTTGCCAGTAAAAGTCAACTACAGGCACCTCACAGGTCATCTTACCTATATGGTTGTGCAATGCCAGGTTGCCTATGGTATGCTTCTTATATAAGGGGATGTTAGCACAGAACAACTTACATTTGGTTCACAACTGGAATTGATATTTATGAACATCTTTTCCAACCTAAATGTCTGATCCTGTGATTAAACTGAGCTAGAACCGGAATCAACCCTGGATCAAGAACATTCACAATTCACAGTGTAGTATTTCTGTCAACATTACATTTTTTCCAGGTCAAATACAATCACATTCTCTCTGAAATGATCCCATTGTTTGGCAGATCAGTTTACATTGTAAGCAGAGAGCTTGCAGTACATCATTCAAATTACATAAGGAGAATAGAAAAAAATAAAAGCATCAATTTAGCCTTGGTAATAATATGTGTTATTATTACAGATTCTCCCTATAGACATAATTTTTCCAAGAAAATTAAATTTTGCAAAATTACCTCCCCCATGCTTACAAAACCTGTTGTGTTCTGACCAGGTCAAAACAGGGTAAAGCATGCTTGCCTCCTGAAGGCCTCTGAGCTCGCTCCAGGCTTGCACATATGGTTCTTCAGCACAATGCAAAGCTGTAGCTGTGACAGGGCTTTCAAAGAATATTTGAAAGCAGTACAGCTCTGCATCCAGACTAATAGGTCAGACTGCAAATCAGCTTGATTAACTCAGTTATGGCATGGCACTAAGGTCAGCTACATTACTTACCAATCTGGGTTGCCAACGCCTCCCATGATATAGTATGGAAATATAAAAATCATTTTGTTTTCTTCAGGACAAAATCAAAAAGAAAATAATCTGTCAAACCCTAGTTCAAAACAAAACTGTCAAATTCTGCAGCAAGAGAATGAAGATATCTCCCATAAGAACTTTCAGTTCATAATTTCATCTTGAAATATATTTTGTTTATTCTCCCTCACTGGGAACTACAAAGCAATATGATAATACTAGTTCAGTTCATGTATATCAAAAGGTTGGTAGACCCACTAGAAAAACCCAGGAAATCAAACAAACCAATCAAAACTCAGTCTAATTTCTGGACTGAAACTAAGCTTATCGGTTCTGAAACACAATATATTTAAGAAATTATAGGGAAATTAAAATGTTAAAGGTATAATAAAAAAATCAGCTATTCTTTTTATTATGAGGATGTATTAGAGTTTAAATAAAATAAGATTCTAAGGTATTTTAAATATTGCAAACTGCTAAATAAAAAATTATTTTAAAATAATATTTTCCCCCAAATATCCTTCAACCAAATTGACTTGTAATAGTCACACTTGAAAATATATTTGTCACTTGCTGTTATGGGTTAATGTTATACAAATATCTTATTTAGCTTTCAGTTATTCGTGCGCTACTTCACGGTCACTAACTTTCAGTGCACAACTTGGAAATCTGCAGCAGGACTGATTATTTTTCTTAACTGTGAGTTTATCCTTGCAGCTATGGAAATAAAATGTATATATCTTTCTCTGAAACTCATTTTAAAATAGAAAATCTGCATATTCCCTAACACCTCAACTTAATGAAGTTTTTTAATTTCTTTCTTTTCTATTTGCAGCCCAATAGCTATTGACAGATATTATCTATCTATTCTATCCAGAATTCTTCTGTGGAGTAACCATTTCATATCACTAGCAAGTTAAATCTCAGATAAGGCTAATACTTGATTATATATTTTTACAGAGGTTATATAGTGGACTGCACTTTAACAGAATGACAGTTGTCCAGACAATCCTGGCAACAGCTGATTTTCCAGGCTAAATACATTTTCTGTATGGCATGTTAAGGACAGCAGAATATTTTTTAATTTGCTATTTATGGTCACTTGCAATGATGCCTTAAGTTTTAGCTTTTGTATTTTCCAGATTCTGTGCTGCCTTAATGTGTGACTCAGCTTCATATAAAGTCAGCAAGTTCTCCTCACAATTTGTTTAGGCAAAACAATCCTTTTCCAGCCCGAGAACCAAGGACACCATTACAGCTTTAAGCCCAAAAATACAAACAACAGCGAATTGAGGAGAGCAATCTGGGAGGATGGAACTTCACAACCTGAAGCTGTAATTAAACAATTAACCCCAATATGTAAACGGACCAAAACTTATAAAAGTGCGAAGACTTGTGACTCATCATTCATTTTGCGTCCATCTCGGGTGTAACCATGGCCAGGCTCTTGCACTGCCCAAGGTTTTCTTTTAAGGCCTTTTAATAAATACATACTTTATTCCTTTAACTCTACCTAGTCTCTGTTCCAGGTAGCCTCTTCAGGCATCCGTAACAAACTCCTTTCATCCTCTAATATTTTTCTCCAACCTCTTGCTACTATATTTTTAAGTTTTGCAGGTGTGCATGGGACTTTGAATGGAAACGAAAGGAAATAATTGTCTGAAGGAGTTTGTAGCTGAGGCTATGGGCTTGCAAACTGTTCTGGACCACTCAGATTCTCCCTGTGACAGTCCCAGAAACCACATTTGATCCTGTATCATTTATAGCAGCAGGACTTTGGTATTGAATCAGAGTGAAACAAAGCTCCTATCTGCTGCAGGGATTTGATTTATCACAGTGAAACAGCAACATAAACCGGAGAGCAGGCAGTACTGAACAGAAAGTTCAGGCACATGGAACATGGAGCAGCAAGAACTTCTGTTTCCAAGTCATATTAACTTTACTAATGCTGATTGGTAGGTACTTGCTCTCTAGTGAAATTGTCAGTCCAGATTCAGGAATTTCTTGCATATAGAAAGTGTCCTATTCTTAGGCAGGCATTATGATAGTAAGAAGTTCCCCAAGACAGTCTGTAGGAAAGACAATTAAGAAAAAGAAAATGATGCTGAGTAGCAACATTGCTAAGGTAGTCAGAAGAAAGTTGGATCTGGATTATTAATTCTTGTTTCTAATGGCCTTTCATTGATAAAACAGGCAGACTTCTCTTTTATACCACATTCCAGTGAAAAGATTCAGGTCCTTACTTGTGTGTCTGATTTGGAAAGCAGATCCTCTACCTATCAAAAAAATGATCCAAACGTGAATTATTCAGAGATAACCTGACATGCCTTCCTCTGACACTAGGATATCTGAACTCTGAATGAATTATTGGAACATAAGGATGACTATGAGATCAAGCCCAACAGAAAAGCAAAGTGGCAGGATGCCTAATTTGAGAATCTTCCATGCTCACATTTGTAGCTGCTTGGCATCTTTAGTATATATTAAGGATACCCGTATCCAGCATCAGAAATTTGGGCACCTATAAGAATTTAATTGGTGTATTTTGGTGGTGAGATAAATTCAACACCTTTCAGGTTAAACAGCAGCTAAGCAGGGCATTCTGAAGGTCTTGCAGCTGGATTGGAGGACTAGAGTGGCAGCATAAATTCAGAGAGCTACAATGCCCTCTAAATTCAACTGCAAAGCTATGTGGGAGAGGTAAGGAGCTAATCTTCTATTGGGCATGGATAGCTATTTCCAAAGGCTTGGCCCTAAGGAAAGCATGTGCCAGTGTTTTGAAACACTGAGATTTTAGTTCTTGCTTATGCTCCTTTCTGGCTGGGGACTATGCAGAACTAATCACGTGAAACAATTATGTCTCTTGTACAGAAATAAAATAAATTTCTTGTACAGAATTATAGAGATGTACTCACTGCCAGTCCAAGAGCTCTTTTAAGCTGCTCTGAATCTCCTTGATACTTAACAGGTGCTTGGAACAAAGGTATTTGATCCTAGGTATTTTAAGTAAGTGTTGTCTATGTCACCTGAAATAGGTCACAAACGGGAAATCTGGTCACAGGTAGTTTGGTTTCTGAGCTTCTATACTTCAATTTCTGCTTCCTGGTGTGTCCTTCCTGTCCTTTAAGGCAGGTAGTAAACTAATAGTTAATCTGTCACCTATACAAAATATGGTACTTTTTTTTTTTTGTACCTTCTCTTACGTAATGCCTGAACACTGAAGTTTAATTCCATATTTATTTGTTAAAATCTACTTCAGACTTCCTCATCAAAGAAAACCAGAATAAAAGTAACATTATTCAAAAATATCCCTTTTTTTTTCTGTGACTAAAATGCTTTCCTTTTGAGAACTTGCATATTAAATATTAATCCATGGAGAATGTTAATAAATTACAGTTAGCTAATACTTATATAAGTCAAATTAAATGGAAATATTCCCAGAAGAATAGCTAAAATGTAATCTATAAAAAATCTAATATAAATAGATAGATACCAATATAAATATAACTAATAAAGAATAATTTCTTTGTGATTAAGAGGTAAACTGGATAAAATAGTTACAATTCTTGGCAGTATACACTGATTTATAGAAACTCATATTGTTTCAGCTTGCTAATAATGTCATAATTCTTGGTACTATTTCACTGAATTTTCTACTATCTTTCTTCTGATGTGGTGGTGCAGTTTTTGTCAACTGTTTAAATACTTTTGCTAGAGGGGGGATTTTTCCTGTAAAAGAATATGATAACCCTTTACAGACCAGACAAGGATAGGTAGTATATGTATGTCCCTGCTGACATATGTATGGCAAGTAAAACTCACCTCCAAGGCTTGCTCAGACAAGGAGACATCTCTAATGATTTATTATTTGTATACAGATAGAATCACTCAGAAGAGGTGGAGGCTGCATACATGTTGCTGAATTCCATTTTCTGTTTGCAGACACAGAATAAATGTGGTTGCCTTTTAACAACTTTCATATGAGCTTATGTTCATGATATGTAATTGAAAAGTAATTGTGAAGAAAAGGACTTGGGGATGCTGAAGGACACTGAGTTGAATTCCGGCTAGCAGTGTGCCCTTGCAGCAAGGAGGGCAAATGTTATCCTGGGCTGCCTTAGGAAGATTGTTGCAAGCAGGTTGAGTGAGCTGCTCCTGTCCCTCTACTCAGCCCAGGTGAGACCTGTTCCAGAGTATTGTGTCCAGTGTTGAGCTTCTCAGTAAAGAGAAAAAGGGACATTGTGGAGAGGGTCCAGTGAGAGATCACAAAGATTACTAAGGGACTGGAGCAGCTCTCCTGTGAGGAAAGGCTGTGTGAGGAGGTACTTTTCAGCTTTTCAGCAGGTGCAGGGGGATCAGCATATATAAATACCTGAAAGGATGGAGTAAAGAGGAGGGAGGAAGACTCTCTTCAATGGCATACAGTGGCAGGACCAGAGGCAATGGCCACAGACTGAAATACAGGAGGATTTTTCTGAACATTGAGAACCACCAAGAACTGTCAGAGGTTGCCCAGAGAAGTTGTGAAGTCACCAGTTTTGGTGACATTAAAAAATCATCTGAACATGGTCCTGGGCAGTCATCCCAAGGTGAACCTGCCTGAGGAATCCTGTAATTTTGCAATTTACTGTGATTTTGTAAACTCACAGTACACCTGAAACATTATTTTTCATAAGATATGATGTATGTTGTTCTGTGTTTATGCTGCAGATAATTCTTATGTGTAATTGAGTTTAATACATTGAAAATATTTATTATAAAATTCTCTATGAATATCTGAAACACAGTACACAGAGACCTTTTTATTCAGACTGAAATGTGTTTTAGAGAACTATTAAGATTTTTAAAACTTCTTGAAAATTTGACTGAATGCTTTATTCCTATTTGTATTGTAGTTACACCGCAAGTTAGCCTTCTAAAAACCCATTTTGACTTGTATATACTTGATACAAGCATAAATGAACCCTTTCTGGTTTGTTTTGAGATACACACCAGGGGTACTGCTAAATCTGACCACAGACAACAGTCATGTGTGGGAATTGTGATTATCTTTCTGACGGGACCATCTATCCATTTGGTATGGTCCAACGTATTTTCAAAATCAAGTGTAGATTGGAATGAGGGTTTTCTTTAAAATTCTCCTGTGTAAATGACATAATAATATATTACACTGTACTTCATCATGTAAATAGTAGCAAAGTACTGTTATTCTATATACTGTTGGATCAAGCAGTCAATATTTTAGGATGATAGATTAATGGATTTGTAATATTGTATTAAAAATTGAAAATTCATGACATTCAGGTCAATTCTGCCATATGAAGAATAATTCTTAATTATTCTTATCTTATTCTGGATTTTTTTTCTCTAAATGGTAATTGTTTTCTTGCTCAATAATATATCTGCTGCAACTTCCTTGCAGAAGAAAAAGTGGAGAAATATCAAAACCAGCATTTCTCCCATTCATGCATGCCCGCAGTATCTAATGGTATTGTAGCAGTAATTTTCTCAAAAGTGGTTCATTACCAGCAGTTAACAATCCCTTCTGGCAATTAGTTAATTATCTTGCCTTTGACTATGGTGAAAGGAAATGGCTATCAAGGGCATTGTTTGCTCAATTAACCAAAAGCAGTAGACACAGTAATAATTGCAGAAGAAAATCCCTCCAAAATGCAGTAATTTTACTCATTTTTTTTCACAGGAGCTGTGCAGTCTGATATGCTAAATTAAAGAAATTCAGAGGAATTAACGTGCAAGTGTGTGTGTGGTGTTGTCTGTTTGTTTTTCCAAACAAGTATTAGGACAAGAATACTCTTCCATAAAATGCCAGTTCCTGGGCTCTGCCAAGGATCATTGTATTTTCAGAGCTCTAATTAATGCAGCCATGAGCAGCTCTGGCCAGGATGGTCTCTGGTATCGTGGGAGCTGGATGTGGCCCAGGGGATGATTCTGCTTGGCCAGCTGCCTTTTCCCCAGAAGAGCTGCCGTGGCTTCCTCCACGTGGGCGGAAGGATGGATGGATGGGAATGTATGCCTCCTACAGAGGGCACAGCAACACCTCCATATGGCCCAGGCAGAAAAGACAAGACAAAGCTGCTTTGTCTCCCTAGTAAAAAGATTGGCCTATATCTCTCAGTACAATGTCTTTAGGCTTCAGCTACTCTGATTTGTGTAAGACTCAGCACAAAAAAAACAAAACAAAACAAAACAAAAAACCCAAACCCCAAGCAACTCACCACTATACAAAGAGTTGCTGGCTAAAAATTCTTCAGTGAAAGATGATATACTATGAGATAATTTTTCAATTAAAAGACATGCATTTTATTCAAAAAGCAGCTAACATAATTTACATTTTCTCATTTTCTTCAGAGGAAAAGATTATACTTCTTATATCTCATAATGCTAAAGCAGTTATGTAATAGGAACCATGAGATGTACGAATTTAATGGCAAGTCCTTACCTTTTTTTTCCCCCATCTTCTTAACTATTCTTGGCTTTTTCTGTTGGCCCAAGCTGAATCCACTTTTCTCAGATGACCAAAATGTCACTGAAAGGAGGGATGCTTTTCTTCCCATTTCATTTCCCTGTAGAAAATAAGAATTGATACATTTGTAAATAAATCACAACTCTCTCTATCAAAAAAAAACAAACCAAAAACCCCACCAAAAAAGCCCCAAACAAACAAACAAAACAAACAACAAAAAACCCCACCCAAAACCCAAAAAAACCCCCCAAACAAACAAAACCACAAAAACCCAAAACCTGAAAATATTACTGGTTTCTCTTTCCTCCCTGTTAGTGAGAATGGGAAAAAAGCAACAAACTCTTCTTCCTTGACCCATCTCATCCCCAACCATGAACTGTCACCATTTTCTGGCTAGGAACAAAACCCAGATTTTGGAAACCTGTATATATGATAACTGCCAATATTCCTCTTCACTTTAGAAATAATAAAAACATAAAAATGTTAGAATGTTAGAAAATCAGAATTCTGAGACCTTGTAAAAACAATTCCAAAGTATCTGAGAAAAAAAAAGATTAGATTTATTTTCTTTCTGACAAAGCAGTGTTTGTAAAACACTTTCCCTTAATTATCTCTCTCTAAACTCAGTTACATCATCTATCTTCCTTACTATTCATATAAACAAAGCAACCCAACCCAACCTTCAGGTTTCTCACTATTTTCTCTAATCTCTTAGTTCTGTACAAGCAGGATTTATTCTATCTTTTGCAGTGGCCAGATTTGGAAAGGGAGATGTTGAGGGAGATGTAAGGCATAAAATACATGAAGGTGGAGATAGTTTACCTTTAATTAATTTTATTAAAACCTTTTCAGTAAAGAGTAAAAACTTCATCCATGTCTAATGATCTAATTTTTTTTTCAGTTTCATAGAAACTCTTCAATTAATTCTAATGAGTAATGAAATCTTCAAGGTTTGTAAAAAAATTATATCCTACACAGAACTGCATATTCTAATGTGTCTAAAGCTGTAGTCAGTGCTTCTAGTGTATAATGGATCATTTTTCTTGAATTTTTTTTTATTTATCATTATTAAATATGTGCAGCCGAGATCAATTTGTGAAAATGTATGATGTGAACCTGAATAACATTTCTGCCACCTACATAAGGGCAGGCAAGTACTGCACACTACTAGATAGATAACCATAAAGAGAGCTCAGTATCCTTGTTCTCTCCTTTCTTTGGTTGTTTTGATTTGACATGGAATATAAGCAACAACTCCAGTGTAGCAACTGATACATTACAGGCCATTTGTCTACTAACAGCAAAACTATGAACCTGTCAATGCAATAATTCATATTATGTTGCTTCCAACCTACCTAAATTTAGCATTTTTTATAATCAATCTTCATGAGCTGCTAACCTATTAAACAGATTAATGCTGATCTGAGGAGCTACTGTATATAACCCAGTAAAGAATAAACTGACAATAAAAAATTAATATGCACAATATTTCAGAATCAACAGAATACTATGCCTGAAAGACCATTCCTACTCTTTAGTTTAACATTAGATTAAAAACAGTTGGATAATATGAATGTCCATATGTCTTAACATCCTGTGGGGGCTCACCATCCTGTGACTCTTTTTTGACTTTGAGCACATCTATCACCTCTTGAGACTCTGGAAATTAAAGCAAGTTTAAGTCACCAAAATGCATCTAGATTCCATTCTGTTGTCAATTAGAAACAATGACTAATGAATGACAGATTAGAAAACACTGTCTTCTATTGCTAGTGACCAAACTTCTGCAAGCAAAATAAAATGATAATGCGTTATCCAAAGGTGGGAACAATTGCCCATACCATTAGCAATGAGAATAATGAAAATTTGTCTTGAAGAATTACATCACATTAGTGGATAAAACAGAAAACATTCTTTTATTGTAAAGTTTGCCATCTAGACACCAATCCCTGTGTTGTCTTAAGGCTCTTCTTAAAAAAATCAGTTCAATGAACAGATGATGAAAACATATAAAATAAAGAATTGTGCAGTGCTGTGCATTGTCTCTGATATAATATGAATGAAGAGTTCACAGGACAAAATCATATATTCCCTTGCAAAACTCCCAAATGACATGTAAAGTATTAAACTTGAAAATTTCTACTGAAAAACAGTACATGTGAAAACCAAAGCTCAAAAGAATGGAGTAACTATCAAATTACAACTAAAATATTTTAAAGTAAATTATTTAGTCAAATTAATATGTTTAGCTTAGAGCAAAGATGTATACAATTTGCATAAAAGAAGCCCCATTCTCTAAACACAAGATCGTGTTCCAGCTTAGCATAAAGATAGATGCAATAGCTAATCATGCCTCAAGTAATATGTCACCTCTACAGCAGATGGAGCCCAGTAACTCAGCCTAGTCTGGAAAAATGACCACAAAAGAAGTATTTTAGCGTGTAAGATCAACACAGCACAGCAGCAAGAATTTTCTTATTCTTCCCAGCATATTATAAGAAGTTTATTTCTTGTTGAAGAAAGAAAGCCCACTGCAGTAGAGCAGACATGTCATTTGAAAACATTCAGACACATCACCCAGGCAAACCTTAGAAAGGGAACGTTTAGTGAATAATGTTTTGGGAATAACGTTTTCCATCTTAAGGCAAATAATTCATCTGCTCATTCACCTGCAGAATGCTATTGGTTTTGCCTTCCTTGTAGGTTCCCTGGTACTTGTGACAGAGATTTTAAAAAGTATTTTGTTGGAGGCCTACCTTCCTTTCTGCTGTGGTCAATGGTAAAAGTCCCCTTCATTTTCACTAGGAGCAAATAACTGTAAATTATAGTTATGGTTTCTTCTTGCCATAGACTTCTGATTTTTGAGATCATCACAGATTTTTAAAATTTTTCTAAAAGAGCTACTTTTCCAATAGTAATTAATTTCTTTTTTTTTTTAAGTCTACATAACAGTTGTATTGATATTTCTAAGCGCAGAAGATATAACCTAAAACATAACAGAATAAGTTATTAATTGTAATTATTTTTGAAATATCAGCAGCCTTAACTAGGCTAAGCTCTTCTTTCTGAGTTTCAATGAAACTATATTTGTAGGGCTGTTAGAATGAACAGAGAAAATGTCTATGCCATTTTGTAGGATGCTTCAGAATGGCAACAACCAGGCTTCACAGAAAATGGCTGATTTCTACTATAAACAAAAAGGCATTAGCATTGCATAATAGCTTCAGGGCTGGTTTCAGCTGCATTATGTCACATAAGGATGAATGTGAGAATTGCAAGGTGATCTCGGGTGAAAAGCACAGTATGTTTCCTAAACTAGAAACAGTCAAAATCTATTGATGCATCCTGATAACACCTACTTTCAAAACCATTCAGAAAATCAATGTATCTTCTTAAAAGCCTTCATAAATGTTGAACACCTTGGCACAAGAATACCTATGCCCTTAGTACAAAAGATTTTGTCTGGATTACAGATTACTACTGATGTATATTTTTCTGTCTAAATCTGTGGCACCCTTGGTGCTTGCCCTTGTGTGCAGATGAGAGGCATCCTTTGACACTCAGTACTGGCAATATTTGTCAGTTCTGTGGCTCTGGCTTCAGGCTCTCAGATAGTCATGAGACAATCTGAGGGAGTAGCCAGAGGTTTGAAGTTAACACAGAGTGACTGAGTTTATATCAAGGACTGTTATGTTAAATCAGGTTAGGCCATCTGGTTTAAGCAACACACACAAGAATGCTGTCTTTACAATAAGTATTTTTCATCAAAATACTTAAGTTAAATGCCTCATTATGTCACTCAGTTTGTTCCTTAAGTCAAAGAGAAGTGTTTGTGAGAGGTCAGTCAGAGTTTCCATTTGGCATCTTTTTTTTCTAACTCATTTTTCTTGTCTTAAAAGAGTTCTTTTGTGGCTGCAGGAGGAAACTAAATGTGTACACTGAGACTGAAAGCTATACAATGTTTTTTAAATACCAGGAGAACATATAGAAACACAAAATATTTGGCAAATTATTTGAGCAATCACTTTTGAGGAACCCTAGTCTGTGTACTGAGGCTTAGAGACAGACAAAACTTGCTGAATAATTTTTTAATCAAATTTTACTAGTGAACAGTAGATTGGGAAAAAAGCAGGCCTACACTGCAGCAATATTATATTGCTTTTAAGTGGTCTAGAAGAAGAGTTTGCAGGAAAATGTCATATTATTTTACTGTCAAGCTACTAGCAAAGATCTGTCTTCTTAGAGGCAGAGACTATCAACTCTGTGACAGACTGGGAGATTATCTCAGAAAGAGAACTTGGAATGATAGCTGCTCAGTACTGAATGGAAGGCTGGAAAAAGAAAGAACAAGGGCTGGCCTCAAGATCTGCTTAGCTGGGTTCCAGGTACAAGTACCAAAGCACCAATTCTGTGTGTTTTGTGCTTGGACTTCTTTTGATTACTACCTAGAAAATTTTTAGTGTGAATGGTTTTTTGTATTCACTGTCAATATTTTATATATTTTATATGCAGCAGCACATACCATGCACCTCCTCAGTAAGAGTCAGCTGTAAAGAAACATTTCAGGAGCAGCTAATTCTGAACAAAACCATCAGCTCATGTTCCTGCAACAAAGAAAATCAGACAGGAGAAAAACCAGGTGCAAACTCTCAGACAAGTGTAATAGACTGCTGTATCATGTGGTCAATGAACAGGAGACTCAAGAAAAGGTCTTTTCCCTGTGCCATTTATAGTTTTCTGAATGCATAGGTTGCATGTTCATGTTGTGGTTGTTTATCAGTGTGACCTCTTACTTTTGCCACATATTTAATACAGAAAATGTGCCTATGTAGGATTCTTTTTATATTTTTATTTAATTTCTTTTTTCTTTTTCTTTATGCTTGAAATCTTTTCTACTTTGGTGATTTGCAATCATTACGTGAATAACTAGGAAATAGGAATTGCCATAATTTATCTATTTTTTTTCTTAAAATAATCTATTTTTAACTTTTCTCTACTTAAATGTTTCTGTAACTTTTCTGCACTAAGCTATATTCCAGAACTTAAAGTTTTCTCTACTTTATCTTTTTCTACTTCTTTTTTTCCCCCAAATACTGCACCATAAACCATATACAGATTATTTCTGATTTAATCAGAATTCTAAATGAATATCGCCTGCTTTACATTTTGCTAGGACACAATAGATGGGTAAATATGTTAGTGTCTGATACCAAAAAGCATGGTCTACAAGTAGCTTGAGCTAATGGGAAGAAAAAAAAATAGGGGAGAACAAAATGGAACCTCCCATTTTAATGCAAAAAATTTTTTCTTGATTCTTTTTGTAGTCTGGTGTAAAATGTGTAATTCATTATGGTATATCACTGACCTAAGAGAAAGTTTAATGCTAAAGTATTAGAGAAATAAAACTGACATTGCATAAAAGCGCCTTTGAGATGCCTCTCCACAAACTTCCCACTGAAGTGCTAAGCATTATATGCTGCAATTTATTTTCTTGTGTATGATTGCACTTTGTTAATTGTCAGTGTGTAGGTCAACTTACATTCACCTCCCAGTTCCCTGTAGGGGCACTGGGAAATAATTTTTTTCACAGCATGACACCACCTCATGCCAACTCCCTGATGTCCAACACGAGAGGCAGAGAACCAGATACACAGTCCGAGAGGAGCCGTGTTTAACCTGTCTTGTCTCAAGGTTTTCCTCTAGCACAAGGACTGCACCTCCCCTTGTTGAAGTATGAGTGAAGAAAGGAAACTATGCATTAACTGTAAAATTTGACACAGTTTAGACTAAAGATCAGGGATGAAAGTTTAATTCTATGATAGATTCTAAGTGTATCTTAGATGCAGCATTTCGAAGCATTATCTTGAGAGGAAGAATTAGTACTACTATGTATAACTAAAATTTTTTTGTTCCTGAATATTCTGAGTTTGTTCTGCCACTTTCAGTGGTCTGATGAATGCCATGTGTGAATCTATTACTACTTATGGACTGTTTAATGAACTACTATTTTGAATGAAGGTTATTCACAGCCTTATGCTACCTACTTACTACCTGCCTCCCCTCCAGATGGGTCCCCAAATTCATCAGTTTCCCAGTATAGTTGTGTTAAGGCTTAGAGTGAAGATATTTTCAGGGAAGCATGAATGTGTAGGCATACACGAAGCTCTCTAATTCTGCCAAAGTTCTTGTGACCAGAAATGTGTTTTGTAAATTTGCGCAGCACATACATGACTGTTTAAAATTGCTTGCTGTGCCTTGGATGGGGTACATACAATTAATTAGTCTTACATTTCATTTTTACGCATTAGTTATTTAACAGCAGCATCTGTGGCATTAAAAGGAACTAACATTCCATAACACTAAGTACTGTGGTTTTTAGCAGCTTTCCAAATGTCTTACCTTCAAAATAGGTGATGGATTAGTGCAACACATTCAACACAAGCTGTATTCAGAACAATACTTTGAAGAAGTATGTACATGGACAATTTCTAGCACAACATGAGAGAAGTGTGAATGAAAATCCTTGTGGAAAGCCTACACTGGGATGGAAATAAAGCTCATTCACTGACAAGTGAAATAGCATAAAGGTCTTCAAATGCTATTTTACCTATCATTCTTCTCAAATGAGCTGTAACTGATGGTCAAATTTGATGACATAACTAGTAAAGTAAAAGGGGTAGGAAATGCTAAAAAACACAGCATCTCATTACTGATACAGAATCATGTACAATGAGTAGTAGTCTAGTACACACACTTGTTTATTGTTTTTGAAAACTTTTTCTACAGACATTTATTATGTGTGGTCTCAAGTCTTCAGAAGGGATAGGCGAGGAAGGAGGGTAGAGGGGGTTTGTTGAGGGGTTTGGTTGTCCAGAACCTGATGATAGCGCTGATATGTTTGAGTGTTTATGAGTAAGAGTTGGGGGGAAGGCCAACAAAGTAAATATCCTGGTGGGAATCTGTTACAACAAAATAAACTCACAGAGATTGTCAAAATAAAAATAAATTAAACCCAAATTTCCCCACAACTCTCCTAAAGAAATAGAGTGGGTGTATGGTATTTAAACAATCCAGTTATGAGCAGTTAAGTATTTGACACTATGGAGCCCTGTATAAAATATATAGTATCTCAGAAATTGTATAATACAATTGCCTGAGAAGAAGGGTTCAGAAGAAGTACAAAATATCAGTTAAAACCATAGATCGGTGAAGCATCACCAGTTTCAATGATACACACTGTCAGAAAACAAGACTAGAAAGATTTTTTCAGAACAGCTGATATCCAGATTATACTGGCAGAATAGGAATGAAACCAAGCAGATATTCAGCAGTAGTATTCTTTACCACAGACTCTGTCTCTCTGCATCATCCATGAAATTGTTACCAGATACCCTATGGCAACAAGGACCTGAGGGAATGGGATGAAGCTGTGTCAGTAGAAGTTCAGGTTAGGGATTAGAAAAGGTTTTTCAACGAGAGGGTGACTGGGCACTGGAACAGGCTCCCCACAGAAGTGGTCACAGCACCAAGCATTTGGACAATGCTCGCAGGCATGCTGGTTTGATTTTTGGGGTTGTCTTGTGCAGGGCCTAGAAGCTGGACTTTGATTGATCTCTGTGGATCCCTACAAACTCACGGTATTCTATAATTCTTTTCAGATGGATAAAAACATCCCAGAAGAGAAAGTAATATCAGCTGTGACTAGGTACAACAAATTACATCTGTCAATACCTTCTATGCACTTTTAGAGTTTATTCAGAAAGGTGTCAGCATGGAGAATCCTGATAAAATGTATCCTATGCCTATGGATGGGACAGAACAGTGAGCCAACTTTTGTTAGAAAAAAAAAAATCTAATTTGCCAATCTGAAAGTTGAATTACTTCTTTAATGAAATAGTGGGAAGTACTGAGAAATTTCCCAGAGATGGGAGTAACCCAGCCAAACAGAGAAGTTTTAAAATTTAAATCACATACTTATAAGAGTCCTTCCTGGATCAAAAGGGGTGACTTTGCTCTCTGCATTTATTTCCTATTGATGAATAAGCACTGGAGTAAAAGTAGAGGGTGGGTCCCACATATTACCTGTTGAGCCTCTGCGAGTTAAAGTGAATGCTTGAGGGATGATGCTGGGAAGATGGAGATATATTTTCAGCCCACACAGGCTTTTGGTTTGTCCAAATGCAGCAAAGAAATCAAGCCTGTGTCTCTCAACTTCAAGATTTAGATGATAAATTGACAGTTTGTGGATACATATATAAAAAAACATGCTAGGAAGAAGACAGATCAACCAGTCTCTGTATCTACCATGGGCCAATTTAACCATGATTAATTTACCTTTCTAACTGCCAGACCCTTTTAGAAGGCAATCTTTTCAATACAGCAAGTGAAAATGCTGTAAGTCTCGCAAGTCGCCTGGAAAAGCTAGTTTATATCTGCTGTAGTTGCCAGGCAACCATCACAATCTTCCAGTTACTAAAAATTGTCTGACTGGAGTTGACCTTACTTTTATGCTATGGTTACCCCTACAGCCTTCCCCAAAATAACAAAATTCTGTCAATCTGCCAGAAACAAATTTCTGTCATTACACTGAAATTTTGCAGCCCATTACTCCATAATAAGAACTACTGCCTTTAGGTGTCCCAGTGGGATGAGCTGCTGAAGCAACTGATTTACTTCAGTTAGAAGCAAGGTTTTTGTCTTTCAACACATGTTCATTTCTGTCTTAATTTTTTTTAAGCTAATATTCATATTGATCCTAAGCACGTAGACCTGGGGACTTACTCTGCACTGCAGTCTTAGCCAAAATCATGATTAGATCAGATAGGAATGCAGCCTATTTTTTAGAATGCCGTATGTGGCCTTTGTGGCCTTAGAGCAACAAAAAGCATGTCAATAGTTCCAGTATGTCAGTGTCCATATAGTGATCAATATCAGGGCAGAATCAATAATCAAGCAATTCCATGTCAATTAAATCACATTAACTTTTTTGTTTAGTATTCATTACTGATACTGCAAAAGAGTCAGGAAAGTGAAACTGTTTTACAAAAATGTCATGGTTTAACCCCAGATGACACTAAGGCTCCTCCTGCCCCTGGTGGGATGGGACAGAAAATCAAAAAAAGAAAAAAAATCTTTGGTTTGGTATAAGAACAAACTAATAATACAAATAAAGTAAATAATAACAATAGTAATAATTGTAATGAAATGGAGAGGGAGAGAGAGGAAACAAGTGATGCATTGTACAATTTCTCACCACTTACTGACCAATGCCTAGTCTGAGCAGCAATTGGCATGTCCCCTCCACCCCAGTTTATATACTGGGCATGACATTCTGACCCCTTTGGCCAGTCAGATGTCCTGGTTATGACACCTCACATCTTCTTGTGCAGCTCCTCGCTGGCAGAGCATGGGAAAATAAAAGTCCTGAAAGTCCTTGACCTAAGGGTAAGCATTACAGCTAAAACATTGCTGCATTATCAACATTATTCTCATACTGAATCCAAAACACAGCACTCCACCAGCTACTGGGAAGAAAATGAAATCTATCCCAGCTGAAACCAGAACACAAAAGTCGATATTTATAATTTCTATATTGCAACCAGGAGGGTTGAAAAATAGAGGTTAAGGGTTCCTAAAGACAAAGTAATAAGCCTAAATTCCAGGGCTACTTCATCCTCCTAATTTAATGACATCTGAAAATCTTAGAGAAACCATCCAGAAATAAACCAGTATTAACCAGTGAGTTACTAGGGTAATGCTTAATTTACCTAGTACCTAACTTAAATGGATGCCTTCAAATCAAGCTACATTTTCTCTACTGCCAGTGGGGAAAGTTCCCAAGGAAGGTTTATCCCATCTGAATGATATATTTATGTCTGTATTGACAAAAGATAAATACAATCCAGATGAAAAACTTAAAAGGGTTACTTAACTTCTAGACAACTGAGGTTCAATTAATTGCTCCCTCACAGGTAGTCAATGCAAAGCACTGTGCAGATGGACTTTAAGGTCACATGGCATTTATGTGCAACAAAGATAGAACTATTCTGAACTCATTCAATCTAGATCTGTGATTTATTCCCTGAATCTACCCTTTCTGTAGATATTTTTCATGTGTTGAAAATAATTTTTTTCAGTGCTTAAAGAAAGTTTTAAATCTAAAAGGATTAGAATAAGTGACTTACTGTTTCTTTCCAGATAGATTTCATTTGCGTTCTGCAAGCTCAACATCTTAGCCTGGAATGAGGTACAATCATATCATAACTGTATGACTCATACTTAACCTACTTTTAAAAAAGTGCAAGGGTTTCCAAGTAAAATCATAATATAACAGTGTTAAGCATAAGAAAGTTATAAGGACCTCTAACAAAGAACACAGGGATTCAGGATATTTCTCAACAAAATTCCAATTTACTTTCTATATCACTCAAAAAGAAATTAGACTTAGAGGAGATACAAGCATAATTTTCTTCTACTTTACATTTAATTTGGCTTTAGACAAGTAATATTATATATTAAATGCAAAGTAATACAACTTCACATTTCTTTTTCCATGGTGACATTCATAATGCTGCCAGTGAAGTCGATAATGAAACTAATTTAGTGATGTATAATGTTCTTTCACTTGCTTACCCATCATTAAAAAATTAATGTAAAATCATATCTTACAAGTGATTTGTAAATGCTTCATAAAAAATGCTGCTTGTGGCCTTTTTATATCAAATTGAATTACTTCTTATTTAAGTTTTCAGGGAATCAAGATTATTATAATAATCTTACTGTCTGCACATATGAAATACTGATTGGCGCAGTACCTCGGTAAGAAGATATCTAATATTTCATCTGTATTTTTCCTAAATCTTAGGCTGAGGCCAGACCTGTCAATGATGTCTAAGGCAGCACAAAGCAAGGAGTTTCACAAAAGCTTTGAGCATGAGCAGTTACACAAAAGAGACTCTGACTGCCCCTCATACTTTTTTTCAACCTTATGTGGTTTTTATTCCTTAACACCACAATAATTGCTTGTGAAGCTGCAACTCCAGCCCTCAGAAACCATTCAGTTAGCTAATCTTGGGCTGAATTACTTTTAACCCAGGTAGGCTCTGCCACCCCAATTTTAGAGTAAAAGTCCTATAAATGTGGTGTAGGGTACTGGGATGAGAAGGGAGATAAAATGGGAAGGCAAGGTACAGAAACAGGCATGAATACCTAGGTCCACTCCCTTTTTTGAATATCCTGATTTATCAGGATTTAATGTTCATCTCAGAACAAAGATGGAAAGATCATCTCAGGCGCTTCAGCAGTAGAACTGTAAAATAGTTAATATAGCATGTTTATTGCTGTCAGTTAATTTTCCTTCAAGCCAACTAATTTTTACATAGTTTACACTAATCCAGTAAAAGCAGTATGAACAGCCAGTGAGTAAGCACTCTTACTCAATGTCTAAGCTTAGCAGATTTAGAGATGTACAGTGTTTTAACATATCAGACCATGTGGATATCTTGCTTAAATGGCAGCTGCTGCTGTTTGTAATACCTGAGTGCTTTCAATGAAGATATCAGCAGGGCAAGCAACTAATGCATCTAGTGAAACTGTGCACTCAAAGATGAATGGTGTCTGGAAGTAGGACAAGAGCAGAATGTAAGCAGATATGCTAGAGGATATAATGCCAGTGGCTGGAAGCTATTTGGATAGCAAATGCTGCAAGTTTTATGAATGGCTGTCAGGAGCCAATCGTATAAAATAAGCCTTACATAAGCCAAAGAGAAGCTTAGGAATAGACTTGTAAAATAGTTTTTGCTCTCTCCTTTAGGATCACATGGCAGATCTAGGTCTAGATCTGAATCTATATGGGATTGACCTTGGTAGAGGAGTACAGAGACAGAGCCTCTCGGAAAATAATTTTTAATCTTAGAAGAGCATATCTTTCAGAGATAAAAGTAAATATATTAATGAATACAAAGATAGAGAAGTCATCTTGACATGTCTTTCCATTAGCTTGCTGTTCACATCTCTAAAAAGGCAAATAAACCTAATGAGAAATACCTGTTTTCAACTCTCTGGATCCTTTCATACCTTTTTAGACTAGCCTGAGAACACATTCTGTACTAGCCCCTTTGATTAAATCATCCTCTAACTTTTTTGGAGTCAGTGTGAACAGACATTTTCTAGAACTTTTTTCTACTGGGAATGTTTTTCTGCTGTTTTTATCATAGCTGTGGTAAACGCCCTCTTTGGACATTAATAAAGTAAATATGTCAGCAAAATGCCTTCAGGACAAACACTTTCTGGCTTTGGCTGCTTAGTTTTGCTCTGCAGAAAAAAACAGGAGACCAATTACTTGACTAGTGAATTCCAAAGAGCCCAAACCCCCATTTTCCTTCAAAACTCTCTATTTTAAACACAAGAGAAATCAGTTTAAAAGCAAAACTTTCAAGAATTGCAGGTGCCAAAATATTTTGCTAAAAATATTAGCATTCCACCCAAGAATTATAAATCATTTTACTAGCAATCACACTCAATTTGCAATCATACATGAACTAAGAATTCACTTGTCTGAAGTCATAATACTATTTAGGAACTGATCTGTAAATAGAGGCAAGCTTTCCCTTTAAATGGCTATCAGAGAGTGCCTCAAGGGTTTTCTATATGATGGTTTAGTATACCTATTTAACCCCAAGTGAAATTTTTAAAAGCTGATCTTGCATTTAAATATTGAAATCATGATTTCAATGGGTATAGGTACACACAAATGGCATCTAAAAACTAAGACGTCTCAGAGAAAAAATGCGTAGAGATTTAAAAATAATTGTTCAACCATCATCTTAAATGCAAGAGTTTCAGGGGTGGGGAGGGAGGTTCCCTATGCCATGATTTTTACAAGTAAGTTCTAAATATAGAAGAATTTTGAACTGACTACAGAAATCTTATCTTATCTATTTTCTTTATGTCTAAGGATGTTTGACCAGATTTGATTTCATCACCAGGCCCTCAGCATCAATAGGACCAAATAGGTCTAACACTATGGAATGAATAAATACATACTTGCAAACATCCTTCGTCCTAATTTCATGCAGATGAAATTGTGGGTTTGCTCGACAGCTGCTCATATGCACCAATAGTGCCCTCTGCAGTCTTATAATGTAGTTATATTCAGATGGCAGAGCTTTGAAGGTTAAGGAGCCAAAGAGGGAGAAGAATATGCAATACAGTAATACACAGTAATACAGTAACCAGAAATATTTATTTGATTCTCATTGACTTAAAAATCAACAGTGTGGTGCAATATGATTGCAGTTTGAATTAAGGGACAAGCTGCTGCAATGACATCAGCTGCCAAAATAAATTAGAAGGCTGATGCTACATTATGATGGTAGCATGACATCGCTAGGAGTGCACATGGCTAAAGTGATTCAGCACCCAGTGATGACCTTTGAGGGTCCATCCAAACCATAAATGCTCTTGGTTTTGTGACTGTTATTCTTATCTGTGTTTTGAGCTCTGTCATCGTCTCAGCTATTGATTTAATTTACTCCACTGGCTTTATCCTGCTTAACCACAGTAATCCCAAACCTGCTTACTCCCACATTCCTTTCTTCCATTCCTAATAAAGTTTTCCTGAATACATGTGCTGAATATTTGTCATACTGCTAGTTTCTCATAAAAATCCTAAAACTGATACTCACACCTTTATCAGCAGTAGAGGAGCACTCAATGCAAGATCCCATAAATTCCAGACTTATCCCCAGGATACCAATGATAAGAGGCAGGATATCTGCTCTGGCACTAGCTCACACTGGTCAACTGCTAAACTACTCACTGCTGGTGTCAGATTATGCTTCCTGGATCATCTTCTGTCATCTCTTCTCCAGGAAATTGTTCTTCATCAAGGCTAGGAATGGGGGATGCACAGAACTAAAATGTTGGTTCCATACAACTAGATTTGAGTTTGCAGGCTTTTACGTTTTAAAATTTTCTTCAAACACCTATGGCAAATGTTTTGCATATGCTTCTCATTTGCAATAACTGAGGAGAAATGTCTAACACAGACCTGTTTGGATAATGAAAGTGAAGTTTTCAGGCTAGAGAAGGCTGTGCAGAATATCAAAGATCATACATGAGTGCTGTTCAAAACAAAAGACTAAGAAGGCGTTTTGTATTGCAGGGTAAATAGAGGGAGTTTGGAATGAAATAACTTGCTTAATAAGATTTTTTGCATACTCTTACATAGAGGTATTTTGAAGTCTTGGACATCAAAATAACCTGTTTAGTACTATTGCAATTTTAGGTAAACCATAATATCAAAATGCAGAAATGTTTTTTAACTTCTGCTTATGTACAGGGTAAATAGATGGTAATCTTGGAAGTAGCAATTTTAAAGCAGTTTAAATTCCTGAGATCATTTAGAAATAAACCAACAAAGATGATGGTTTTGGTCTAGCTGATTGTATGGTAAAGATCAGGAGTAAAATGCACATAAATATTTGGCAAATTATCCAGAATAATCTAAGAATAATTTTATATGAAAAAAAGGCACATTTCCACTGTCAGGTGGTGGAAAACACCTAAGACTGCGTGGGGAACAGACAACTCAGAGTGAGAAGGTAACAAGTGTGAAGATGACAGCCTGAGACATACTTTCCTGACTCCCTAAATTTACCAGTGAAGCTCAGTAAGATGCCATAAAGCCAGGACTTTGAAAGGGCCAAAGGTCACTTGAGCATTTTTAACACTTGAGATAAACAAAACTGCATAATGCCTCAGGAGAAAGCAGCATTTCTAGAATGGCATCAGGCTAATCAAAATAATGTATTTGTCCTGAAAAGAGCTGGCACATTATTGCCAGCAGGATGAAAATTTGTGAAACATGCTTGGATTCTCTGAAAAAAACAAAATCATATTCATGACTGGCAGTGAATGCAGGAGACCAAGCTGGATGTTTTGTTTGTGTAAGAGGGGTTTTTTGTGCAATCCTTTCACACATGGCTGAATCTTGATGGCCCTATCCAGGCTTAAAATTTAATTCTCAGAGGTCACCTCCCACAGGACACTATCCTGAAGCTACCAGTTGGTTTGCAATGAGAATAACTTGTAAGAAATCCAAGTATTTGAAACATTTCAGTAGACTGGGCATTTAAAGAGGACCTTCACCTCCTAGATACATGGCTTTAAACTTTAGTAATTATTTTAATAATTTTTATAACCTCTGGTCATGTGAAAATCTGTTCAGCTCAATTTTTTTCTCTGTTTAGGGCTGATTTTTTAAAAAAAGCATCTTGTAAGACCATGAATAGAAGGCCCTGAGAAAATGGAGAACTTTGGTTTCTAGCCAAGACAGCTGCCTTAGGATTTGGCCATAGGATGCTTGTCTTGGATTTTGGCCTACTACTAAGATATCAGTGTTTTTATTAGGCTACAGTATACTCTAGGGCTAGTCAGAAAATCAAGAAGCTGGTGAGGTGGCAGTGGCAGCGGCAGTGACTGAGGTAAGTCTGGGGCTGAGGGTTGGATGGAGCTGTACAGGGGTGCCCGAGCTCAGGGACACCCGAGAAATGGCCCCACACTCCATGAGAACCTGGAGACCCTTGGCAGCCAACCAGGCAAAATCAGTGCCATGGAAAGGGCCCTTTACTGGTTGGTGACAAGGTGGACATGGGCCAGCCTGGCAGCCAGGAGGGCCAAGCGTGTCCTGGGGTGCATCAGGCACAGCACTGCCAGCTGGTCAAGGGAGGGGATGTCCTGTCCTGCTCTGCACTGGGGCAGCCTCAGCCTGAGGCCTGTGTGCATTTTTGGACACTACAATATAAGAAAGATATTAAGCTACTAGAGACCATCCAAAGGAAAGCAACCAAGATGGTGAATGTTGTGGAGGCATGAGGAGCAGCTGAAGTCACTCACCATACTCTGTAATTCTGTGAAATTTCTCTCTGTATATGCAAAAAGCATCCAAAACAACAGGAAATCTCAAGACCCCCCTAAAATCACTTTTAAAAAGTTTGATGCCTAATAATATTTGCTTTTCCAAAATTAAAATATGCCTGCTCCAGGGGCTTTCTCCTGCACGTTACTTGCCAGGCTTTATTTACAGCTCGTGTTCTGTGGAGTCTAAGTAGTCACTGGCACACAAATTGGTAGCCAAAACTTGACAGCTGCATTAGAAGCTACAGTGAGGAAAGGTCTGGCCAAGAGAAAAGCATATCCCTTGAAGGCTATCTGCTTATCTGAAGTTACACCTCTGATCCAGCTGAGGAGATCTCAGTGGATAATTTTGCTGATTTTGCTGAACGTGAGTCAGCAGTGCGCTCTTGTGGCGAGTCCTGTCTGTGTACCAGGCACAGAGAGGGATCACAGCCAGCAGGCCAGGGAAGTGGCTGCTCACTGCTGCTTGCTTGGTACCCAGGAGGCCACTTCTGGTGTACCCATTCCAGGCTGAGACCTCAGAACAAAGATACAGAGCAGGTGGAGAAAGACCTCTGGAGGGCCACCAAGACGACAAGAGAGGATGCAAAACATGCTCTTTGACAAGGAGCTGAAGGAGATGGATTTCTTGAGATTTTAAGGAAGAGGCTGAGGGGAGAAGCTGCAATCTTTCTAAGATTGTCTGAAGGGGAGTTGAAGAGATTCTGCAACTGAAAAGAAATCTGGAGTTTGGTTTATTAGTAAAAGAACTGGCACTCTCTGTGTTGTCTCAGATTTTGGAATTATAAAAGAATGGAAACATTTAGCTTACATCTAATAAAGATGTAAGCTAAATGTTTCCATTTAGCTTTTATTTTTCCATTCTTTCCTTCTTCATACTCTTAAGATTTACTAAATAGCACTGGTAATGAATCAACAGCAGTCAGGCATCAGAGGCTGAAGGTCCTTTCTAATTGACTGACATTTGCCCATTTAGCTCACATTCCTCATCAGAAATGACATATAATAATGGGACAGATAGTTAAGCTGAAAGATAGCTTTGGAAAGGATACTTTTTGACATGTTTGGACAAATGTATTTGCACTAATAGCCACCCCAAGGTTTGAATAGTATGGCCAATGCCTCACTGCCATTGGTGATACAGCAGGAGTTAAGGAAGAGGAATAACTCTGATGACTTAAACATACACTAAGTAATTTAATGTCTGCTTGTGTAGTTTTAATTCTTTGCTTCTCTAGTTTAGGTGCATAAGACCATTTCAGTTTTGCCTTGTGTTATTAACAGTATTTGAATTATAGTTGATACAATCCTTCACAGCTTTCACTTAACAGCTATTTATCTGCTTCAGCAAATATAACTTCCTTGTCTAGATTTTTAAGATCCAACTTATTGCTGCCTATATTTATTGAAAATGCCCAGTCATATATTTATAAACCAGAGAATGGAAACTCTGAGCTCCTGGTGTGACTAGAGTCCTATGATTCACTGGCAAGGTGCAGCTTCCCTATATTTCATCCAGGTAAGGGGTATGAGTACATTTATCTCCTGAAAATATCCCCTCACTTCATTATTTACTGTCTTGTCTCTTTCCTAAGGCAAAATATCTAAATTTGCACCTAGCTATATCTGCTAGGAAAATATCATCTGATGCTGTAGTCCATTTCTCTGAAGAAAAACTCTATTATTTCTGATGGAAGTGAAACAGTAAGGCTTTCCAGTTAAGGCCTACCTTGTTCTGCCTATTGGTACATCACTAAGTAAAACAGAACTCTATTACATGACTTCAATATAACTGACTGAATTAATATATATAACTGCTTAAGTTGTTGTTTGCTGAAATACTGGAAAGAGATGCATCTGGCTGTAATCCTCAATCAAAATAATCCAACAAAAAGCACTTCTTGTGGCACGTAAGTATGTATTGCGTAATAATACTAGCTGATCACTTCCTTCATCACTTTTCTATAGCACAGAATGTCTTCCATTAAATGTCAGCCTTGACTGAATCTGATGGAGAACAGTAACTGAAATGGCTGATTATGTGAAGTCTTTTAGGATACAGTAAGCTTATACTATTTTATTATCTTCTTTACCATATTTGTAATGAAAATATAATAAGGTTCTATTTGATTTTTGTCTACAATAAATCTTGGTCAAAATCTGAACCTGCATGACTTTTTAATGCCTTGCATACTCTATGAATTATAATGATGCTTTTTATTGCTTTGGCCTTTTCAATATTCAGCAATTTATCTGATTGATCACTTTTGCTTTCCTCCATTTGTATCTTCACTGACTTCCCTGGTCATAATCCTAAGTAAGCATATAAATATATATTTTGCATAGAACAAAATAAAGACAACTTTAAAAATTAAAATTAGATCAGAAATAAAACCATACAGCTACTTCTCCAGGAGTCTCAAGCAGATACTGTGTCTTGTGTCAGAAGGTCTCACAGACACAACCGCACAATGAAATGCCAACCTGAAAACTGAATTAAAAGCTAGAATTTTATATTCACTGCAGAATTAACTCTGAATATACCTTGAGTATTGGCACAGTATGCAACCCCCCACCTCCATTTTACAAGATAACTATGAGATGTGGCTTATATTATGTGCCATGCACAAGTGTAATCCCTTTCTTCAGATTCAGTTGTGTTCTGAGTTCGTGCTGTTGGATCTGAAAGGAATTTGTGTATATACACAAACTTAATACAACCCAGGAACTTGTAGCATGAGGCTGCCTTATGTGAGCACATCCCATGTCAATCAAATGCCATAGATTTTCCATACTTTCTCACAATTGCCTGTGAAACCAGGAAAATAATCCACCAGGGTTGTTTTCTTAAAAGCACTCACTACACAACCCATAGAATAGTTCAGCTCACTCCAGTGCAAAACTCAAGTGGATATGAGTTTTGCACTGGAGTGCAAAAAGACCCCAGGAGTCTTTTTGCCTTACACTGTTGAGTACTGTGCAGGATCACTTGGCTGACTTGATCAGGAAAATTTTCTTGTACAATGCCAACTACACAGTAACAATATACATTAAAAGCTTGTTACTTTCTCAAAATATCTGTAGACATTACTGAAATTAATGCTGAAAAATTTACAGTGAGAAAACAGAAGAATATTGATCATATACACTAAAGTGAGTTGACACTTGCGATGATTCCTCTGAAGGGCATAGTCCTACCCAATACACAGAACAAAGAACAATTTGAAGTAGTAGAGGGAAAGGATAGGATGGAGACCCTGAGAAGTAATATCTAAACACAGCCTTGCTCTTTCACAAAGCAGTATTATGTCTTCTTGTTTAGTTTGTTGTTTTGATTTTCCCCAGAATTTTGGGTTTTGTGGCATTTAATAATAAATGTGGCACCATCTAGTGGCCGCATAAAAATCTTACTTAAATTGTGACCTGTTTTAAAACAGTAATAGTTTTTAGGGACGTCTAATGAGTTACCTAGGTATAGAACTCCTGATAAGCAAAACCTTGAACTTTCAGTCAATGCTGGCACGGAAGTTTTATCGTTGATGAAAATTCAGAACCACATGTTTAAAGCTTCTAATATAATAATTTGTCACATGCTGATACTCTAATCTCGGATATCTGAATAAACATGAATGCAATAAGGATGCAACATTCTTCTTTGATGTAAAATTTCAAGTCCAAATAAATGGCAAAGCCAAAGGAGAAGTCTACTAATTGCACTCTCATTTGATGCTCAGTCCTTAGATTTCTGCTGTAGTGTACACTGGCAGTCTATAATATATATAATACAATGTGCTAGAGACCAATCTTATGTGTTGTTGATTTCTGAGTCATGGGTTTTTCCTTCTCCTCAGATCTCTCACCTTTGGAAACTAGATTAATGCTTTAGGGTGGGAATGTAATGGATTTCTCCATAAAACTCTTTTCAGACCTTCCCTAAACTGAGCTGATTTGTGGGTCTGTAGATCTGTCCTCAGTCACTGAGTAGTTTGCATACTTTTAAAATCATGCAGTTATATTGCTGCATTTCCTATGTCAGCCTTTCCTCAGCCTCATTTCTCTTCTCAGGTAGGAAGTGAAGATTAGGTAATTCTGTGTTTTACCATCCTCATATACACATATACACATATATACATATAACACCAACTAAGTTATGGCTTTTCTACGAAGAACTGCTCTTGTTTAGGACGATAGAATTGCCTTTCTGTATTATGCAGAACAAGATGCATGAAAGCAAGAATGTATTTGTATATAGTAGTTGTAGGTGAAGTTACAAGAAAATTTTCAAGCTATGCAAGGAAGATCTGCAATAGATCTCATTGTCACTGCAAAATCTTCATTTTTAACTGTGTTCATGAATGAAAATTACTTTCTACTGCAAATTGCAGTAGAAAGTAATTTCGTAAGTAAGTCTGTGAGCCTACACAAAATCTTAGGAAGCAAACTATTCCTCATTATATTTTTTCTGGTTCATTTATGGTGTTTATGAGAAGGAGTTTAAAATAATGAGGTTATCTTTAATCCTAAACAATTAGCAAGTCCCCAAAAGCCTTCACATCAATGAAAAGTTTCTGAGCAGGCTTACTAAAAATCCACAGACTAATAATGTAACTCCTAGAAACTCTACTGGCATGGTGAAATCAACCTGTATAAAAAAGAAGCTTATAAATTCCTGTCTTTTGAAGGGCAGTTCATGCTGACAGACAAAGTGATAGACTAAGATTAAAATTATCTTCATAAAAAAAGATTACTTAAAGCTGTGAAGAGTTAAGGAATTTTGCTTCAATATTTCTGCTGCATTTGTACATGGCCTTGTGCAGACAATCCAAGTCTCACTTGACCTGTACTTTGGAGCAACTTACCTTCAGGTTAGAAATGGTTAATCTCTCAGAAAAATCAATCCGTTCATGTGATGTGCTACATTTACTCTGCTCCACTGCTTTTATCTATCTTGGAGGTAGAGAGTTTGGAGACAGTTTTACTTTGTCCTATGCTATGGACCTGGTTTATCCTGAATCTCCTTATCTGATTCAAGTACAGTGTGTGGATTCAACAGTCATGCTTGAAATATTGAAATAGCAACTATTTACAGTCTTGATTTTCTGGAGAAAAAAAAAAAAAGAAGAAGAAACTTCTCTGCCTTTTCTCATATTTGCAGTATGTACTAGTCCGCAACTGCCTTTAATTGTAATTACTGTTTAATTATTTTTCTCTAGAATTCCTAAAGTGTGAAACAGTACTCCTTCCTTCTGGATTTCTAAATCTTTCTAAATTTGACCTCCTATTAAGATAATTTTTCCATCATTAAATAACTATGACAAATTAAAAATAATTTAAGTAAAACCTTTCTGAAAAATTAGCTACCTCATAGTGAGTCAAGCCCAGATATATGCATTCTCCCCTTATTTAAAGTATCTTGAAACTAAACCAGCTGCTGTTGTCTTTGTTGCTGCATCAGATTCTACTTAGGAAAGGACGTGGCAATGAGAGCTGGAATGTGGGAATTTTCTGATTCAGAAACATCTACAAACTCCCTGGATAGGGAAAAAAAAATCTAGTAATCTGCAAACACTACAGATGGCCATGTAGCTGGGCTGGAAAATGAGACTCCTTTCTTCCAGCAACAAATATTCATGACTTCACTAAAAAGGCAATTGAAAAGAAGGTTGAAACAAATCCAGAGGTGGCAAAGTGTATAAAGTACAGACCTCAGACGTCTTTATGAATACTTAATTTCAGAAGGATATGAATACAGAATATCCCCATGTGAAACAGCAATGTGAAAGTCAGACCCCAGAGTAATGACAGTTAAGCATTTGAACTTTCCAAATGGAATACTGGTTTAGTTCTTGCATATATTCAGTCTTATTAAATTTTTTCTTACTCTTCTGGAGAAAATTTCAAGGAATCTAATACTAGAAATTATTTACTAACTTACTTGAGATTGTACTTTCAAATCCTAGTAACAATTCATCATGTCTCCCTACATCAACTTTGCTCAAGCTTTTAGAAATCAGCTGTGAAAACCCCATGAAAAGCTAACAGCCAATGAATTTACAGGAACACAAGATTTTCTCAACTGTTAAATTGTGAGGCTGGATGCATAAGGCTCTTAAGAGTTTGAGATGCCAACCTGCTGTGGTGCTTGGTTTCTTTTTGTTGTCCTGCTGCCTAGTGCAACTCACAATGATCTTATAAAGACTGGGAGAGAGAAAGAGAGAAAGACTAGCAGGAAGTAGCCAGGGTAAATTCCCTTTGCACTTGAATGCAGTGCTAAAACCTGAGATACGTTGGAATAAAACCTGCCAGTCTGATTTGAAGCCTTTTTTATATTAGTAAAAATGCAAAGCTACAAGGATCACAAACAATAACCAAATGAATGACCAGAATGACCAAATCCACTGCTGTTCAGGAGTTACAGTCCTAAATTCTGTGTGGTCATTGTGGGATAACCCCAGTCAGCAGCTCGGCCCTACTCAGCCAAGTACTTATTCTTTCCAAGAATGGAGAAGAGAATTGGGATGGTAAAAGTGAGAAAAATTGAGATAAAGGCAGTTAATAGGTAAAGAAAAAGCATGAAAAGTAAAATGAGAATGGATTCACCACTTCCTCTGGCCAGGCAGGTGTTCAGTCATCCCCAGGAAAGCAGAGCTGCATCACACATGATGGTTTACTTGGGAAAACACTGTTATCTCAGAATGGTTCCCCTTTCCTCTTCTTTCACCTAGGCTTTATGTTTGGGCATGATGTTGTACAATATGGAATATCCCTCTGGTCATTTGGGGTCAGCTGTCCTGACTGTGTCCCCTCTCAGATTGGTGTACTCCCCCAGCCCACTTGATGGCAAAGAGGTGTGAGAAACAGAAAAAATCTTGGTGCTGTGCAAGCACTGCTCAACAATGGCTAAAGCATTCCTGAGTTACCAAAGTTGTTTTCATCACAGACCAGAAAAGCAGTTCCATAAGATGAAGAAAAATAGCTCTATCTTAGCCCAAACCAGTACAGTCATACAGAAATTATATAATAACATAATGATTTTGTCACAGGCAGACTCAAGGTTTCACAGCAGTGTTTCAAAATTAATGAGGTTAAAATTGCAAACACCTGCTTGGACTTTCTGACCCAATGTAGCATGACTGCTTGAGAGAAGGGAGATAAAAGGAGCAGCAGTTCTTCTCTGGCTCCATGCTGGGATCTTTCCAGACCTCTTTTGTCTACCAGCAGGAGGATGAGGGAAAACAAAGCCAGGGAGTGGGATAAATTTTCTCATTATTGAGGCTGACAAGATTGTATAATCTCAACAGATCAGGTGGTGCCTGGGGGAGTTGCTCTGCTATCACCATGATTTTTGTGTCTCTTTTGCTGCCTTAGGCAACTGCCTACATGGTCTGGGTCTACAGCTGCCCCCTGCCTTGGTAAATATGCTCCATAAAATTAATATGCCAGGCTTAAAAATTTCACTGGGGAGCTGTCTCATTGTTAATTATGTTTTTGAGTTACAAGCATGAAAAACTTTGAATGACCATTAAACTAAAGAAGTTTGTTTGTTTATAGACAATATACCAGTGACACAGAGGACATTGCAAAAAGGCAAGTGCTCATAGTTGCTGTTTCTCTGTTAAGGAGCACTAAGGCTCCCACTGCCACCCTGACAGTCTGGAATATTAAATGACATCATTTCTGCAAGAATTATGTCTCTGTGTGATGTTTGGCTTGGATATCTGATCATTACAGAAATGAAACTGCCAACAGTTGTGATAGCAATCTTCACCACTGCACGTGGGTATGGTTCAATTATCCATTTCCATATGGTAAATAAGTCTCCTTCAGGGCAAGTAATCTTTTACTAGTAATATTTTCTCTTTCAATTTGCTCTAAGATATTGTTCGTGCGGCAGCATGTACTGGCTGGCGATTCTTTCCTGCTTTCCACCATGAATGTCTCTGGTCCCTCTCTAACAAAGCTGCAAAGACAGCCTCTTCATGCATGAAACCCATGCATCCATTATAAATGTTCCCATTGGCAAACACTGAAATGTGATGCTCTCTCAACGATATGGTCATGTGAAGGAGGAAAATAGAGCTGCACCTCAATAAAAGCTCTGCTCTCTGTGTTTATAAAATTTATAACAGCCAACGTTAGCAACACCAGAAAACCCCAAATTGGGTTTTATTCCACATTTGCTTCTTTTGGACTCAGTAAATGATTTTGTCAGAGAGACCTTGCCAACAACAAAGGGCCCCAAAACATGTGGCAGAGCTACAATGCAAAAAAGAACCTCAGTCCATTCTAGAAGTGCACACACCACAGATGTTACCTATGTAACGTAACTATGCCAGTAAAATTAAGATGATTTTGACATCAACTGACACTAAGCAGTGCTTGGGAGGGTAAAACATCAAAGAAAATACAGTTTCTGACCAGTATGCTTGGAACATTTAACAGATAGTATATTCTTTAGGTTGACCACACAACTGTGCAATGTTTTTAATCAAACTATAGAGCCTTCCAACCATGAGTCTCCTCTTGGAAGAGTCACCTTCCTTATCGTAATGCATTTTGACTTGGGGTACACAAACATTTGTTATCTGTTTTACAACAACCCAGAACTACATCTGTGCTCTTACATAGGCCATGGCTGAACATAAAACCTCAACCTATTAATCTACACAAATGGAATGGGAAGCATATGCTATGATATGCAAATATGTGACTGGCTTTTAACAGAAAGAGCACACATCTGGTTTTGAAAAGAGTCCATGCTAATTCCTCTGTTCCACTAAAAGTGACGGAACTGAGATATTCACTATTTTCAAGCAAAGGGCTAATTTAAAGGATTTGATAGGCTTAGTTTTCCTGGTTCTTGAAGGAAAAATATTTATTAGATGTCCCAGGGTCATCCCCTGTGTTTCCTTGGCCCTGACTGGTTCAGGCAGTCAGGCACTGTGGGGTACACTTGCAGCAGCAGAGGTGAGCTGTGAAGCAAAACATCTCCCCAGGGTGGCCAGTCCTTCAAAAAACTTATTGTTATCATATTTTTTTGTCATAAGAAAGCAAATTGCACAAATTGCACTCACAAACTTTCAGAGGACATTTAGGTTATACTCATATTGCAAAGATCTGTCTGTACAAATTACTTTAATTTACAAATAAGAAATATTCTGTTTCTTGAAAATGTGTTTATTTAATGTTTACTCACACTGCATGAAAATAAATACAAAGGTCTCTCTCATGTGTCACCCTATTTCACAGAATATATTGAAATATTTTATCCCATAATAGTCAACAGAAATGCTGTATAAGTAGGTTGTAGACCTCTTATCCCCAGGGTTTCTTCATTCATATTAGCACTCTGAGCTGGACTGCTGCTTCTTTCTGTACATCTGGACCCAGGCAAGAGGTCATTAAGTTAGTTTCATGATATGCAAATATCCACTGTAATTTGGCAACTAGAGTGGATTTTAATAAACACCACTCTTTTGAAACCTAGCATAACTGAAATGTGTACCTACCAAAAGATTATGAATAGCCAGTATAAGTAGCTTAGAAAGAAGACAGTAAATAAGGTCTGTAATTGGAAGTGCTATGTGTTCTGCTGGAAGAAAATGTGATTTTACCAATTACTTCAGAGTTATTGATAGATTTGACTCCACAAGCCAGATAATATCTTTGCAGAACAAGTGCAGTAGTAGATAAGTGACAGTAGAAGATGATGCCAAATGGTACTGAGACAAGTTTCAGGACTGAGCCAAATTCTGCTGTGTGCAACAGTTCTGATTCTTAAGCATAGTCAGTACAACTACATGCACAAGAAAAGGTTAGACATTGATGCAGGTTTTTTTCAGAGCTGGGAAAAATGCGATGCATAAAGTAAGGACATTATTTGAATAAAACAAATTACCAAAAATAGCTTTGCTGTCATTTTATTGTAGCATAAATGAGCTACTCATGATTCAAGTAAATAGGCAAATTTTAAGCTGGTTCTCTTTTTGTTTTAAAATAAGGTACTAGAGGCTCTTTTATTATTTGGTTTTGTTGCATATTTCATCCCCATTGTTTTCTAGTTGTATTGGAAATATATCAACTTACATGTCAGAATTTAACATGGACTTCAGGGATTTATTTTCTTACTCCTAGGCTTACAATCTTTATTTTATTTCTTATTGGCTTTTCCCTAATCACAGCTTGAAAGGGAGTAAAATTGAATAGAACTTCTTGTGACAATCTGCTAAACACACAGAAGAACAGTACACTGGAGATGTTGGAGTTTATTTCTGATACCAAAAATTATGTTTAAAGTGGCTTCTGAAAATAAAACTGACAGATTTAAAACTAGTGTTCAGAATTATATTAATGGACATAAATTACCACCAAAGCCTCTTGATGAATGCCATTGATGATGTCAATGATGTTACATTGGAAGGAACAAGGAGCTGACGGATGTAACATGAACTGCCAGAGTTCATTTTGCTAAGATGCTGGTAAAGTTTGCCTTGTAAAAATTTAGACACCTAACAAAGAACTTTAAATTAGAAAGCAAATGTCTCTAGGATTCTTTTAGACAGAACTAAGCAGTATTTCTGTTCTGAATTATCTTCCAGAGGACTCAAAGCCTTTTTACTACTCTGCATAGGCAGTGTCCAGTCCCCCCACAGTTAAAACCAGGGAGATGAAGACTTCCAGCCTTTAGGTTCCAGACACTGTCCCACACCTCAGCCTGAGTTAGACAATCCACTCACTGGTTTCACATAATTTCTGGTTCCTGTTCAGGTTCAGTGACCTCACAGGCAACCTGACTTAACCCCCAGTTTTACACATTTCATTGTACATGTTTTGGCACTTGGCAGACACATGAAATGTATGCAGGCCTTTTCAGCTAAAAAGGCTTGCAAACGATATAGTATGCAGTGTCTAATGCGTAGGATAGTTTTTCCTGGCATATTTTGAACAATTATTCTTTAAATGAAAAATATTTTCTTTCCTCTCCAAATCATCTTCTCCTTCTTCTTCCTACTACTACTACTAGTAGTAGTGATCTACTACTATTATTACTACTACTATTACTACTACTATTATTACTATTATTATTATTATTTAAGAAATCTAAAGTGTTGTGTTTCTGAAAGCTTCTAGCACTTTAACAGAGGTGTGATACGTGATTGATAGTAGAATAGCTGTACTACCATTTCTTCCTTCCTCATAGAGGTATAGGGGCCAAACTTTGCCACAAGTAAGGGAAATATGATTTAATTTTAAATAACCAGATAGTTTTCTAATTTTAATCCAAGGACAATAATACATTTTTCAAAAGCACTAAAGCCTCAGTATCTTTTCCAGATGTTACTGTTACAGAGGGGCTGTATCAACTAAAAGATGTTGATATCTAATGTGGCTGCTTAAGTGCTTAGTGCCAAATTTGACAGACTAAATTAAGATGCAGTAATTTTCATGCCCTCTTCCTTCTGCCACAGGGCTTGCCTCAGTGCAAGAAATCCTTGCCAAACATAACAAACTGCAGCTACAACTCTCATCTAACCTCTTATGAGGTGAAAGTATAGTTTGTTTCATCTGTGGTACTTGGCATTCCTGAGAATCCCCTGTTCAATAAGTGTGAAAGAGGACATTCCTCCACCCGGAGTTTTTTTTTTTGTTGTTGTTGTTGTTTTTGTTTTTTTTTCCCCTCTTGTCTGGGGAGGTTTGATTTAGCATCAACCTTTATGTAGAAACAGAATCTCAGGTATAAAATGTGACCACTCTACTGAAGGTCTAAGGCTACAAAAGCATCCTTGTAGTGCTTACTCCATAGATAAGCAAAAGGGGTTTTAAATAAGATTTTTTTTTCATGCCTTCGTAGAATATAGTTTAAAGTTTTTAACATTTAAAATAGAATAAAACTGAAGATGGGATAGCAATTTAAAAAATATCCAGGCCTGATTCCAGACAACTCATTGGCTTCCCAGGTCACAGAAAACTGTGCAGTTCTTTCTGGTCCTGAGGGAGTTCTTCCTCCCTCAACTCTGTCCAGTCAGCTCCCCACTTCCTGTCATGGCAGTAGGATCTCCTCTTGGTCTTCACTTATCCAGGCTGGACAAGCTCAGTCTGTGCTGCTTCTCCACCATGACCTAAGAAGTTATGTTCATTATGGATAAAACTAAAAATTATCAAAGGAGATCAAGAGAGAGTCTGAGAACTTTTGTTTATTAAATGGGTCTCTTATAATCTTTAAATTATCTCTATAAGAAAGCCACTGATGCACAAGAGGGCAGTATGTCACAGGGAAATCTAACTGGCGTTACAGAGTACACTGCTGCTGTTTCTGACATAAAAATTATTTGGGGCTGATATATCAGCTCAGTTATTTTAAATCCAGTCATTGAGCCAATTTAACGAGCCCAAGGAACTAAGCAAATTAACCATGTTTTCCTACAATTTTTCCAGACTTTACATCTTTATTGACTATATAGGATTTTTAAATACCATTTCACGCAAATGCATGTAGGGAGTTCTGCCAGGGGTGACAGTATTACAGTGCTGCTGCAAGCTGCAGCCAAAGTGTGATAATGGCAACGATCGCGTCGGCAGCAAGTGCTGGCTCTGATGATTCAAGGTCACCTCTCAGTCGGAGCAGATGGACTTCCAAAAACTGGTGTTTCACCACCCTAAGGAATCAGGAATTGAGTTTTTCCTCCTGTGTAATTTCAGGAGGTTTAGTCGATTTGTGATGAATATTCAGATAGAGTATTTTAACTTACCTGGACATGAAATAAATTTTCATTGTGCCTGGGATTCAATATGACAAATTAATGTAGGTCTTTTTAAGCCTCTTGAGACACCAAACCATGTAATTATCACCCTCTTCTCTATTCAGTGCTCTGTTTTACATTTTGAGAACACCTCTGTGGTGTAGTAGTGACATTATTAATATGTCTATTTTTATGGTATATAAAAGCTGTGACTGTCCACAAATGTGTTTATGCTGAAGGTCTGGAGAACAATGTTTGAACACTAACATAATTCATTATCTTAAAGACCACTGTAAACTTTTTAGCCATAGAGAAAACCATCCAAGTACATCAACATGCCTCATCATACCAGAAAGTCTCTTTTACTGGGGCCAGTGACTGGGATGTTACAAGTCAACATACAGGTGCACTAAAATCACAGCGAGAGAAAGCCTATGAAGTATCTTCTCAAAATGTCTGACTCACACCAATATTGTTATTCAAAAGGGACAAGTGAAAAATGAACAAATTGCTGGTGCCCTACATTAGAAAACCTTTAAAGGAACCAATATTATGGAAGTGTAAAACATTGACATGCCGGGGGGAAAAAGACAAAAAATTAGCTTATGAAATGTCACTAATTTGCTTTTAAAGTACCTTTCCCAGGATTCACTGCATGTGGAATCCTGACAAATATAATAATGCTCTTACTGTTGTGCAAGCTATTCATTATTTTGTACTCTTATGTTCAAATGTTCCCTTAGCAAAAGAATATTGTGCTCAGACTCTCAGCAGAGAGAAGGGAAATGAGGAGGGGGAAGGAAAAGCAAAATTTAAATTTCTTCTGCTGTGTCTTAGGAGTTTGGGTCTCTAATCTCTTTTTCAAAACAGGCTGTAGGCAGTGCAGCCGCAAGACATCCTCAGCAACCTTGGTGCACTAGTGGAAATCTGAAAATATGTTTGGAAACTTATTTGAACATATGTCCTTCAGCAAGAACAATCATTGAAATTGCAATCTTCCCTTCCATACAATCCTTTCCAGAGGATAAATTCTCCACACTGATAAAGTAATTTGGCAGATGCAGTCACTCAAGTGAATATTGTTCATTTGATATCAAGTAGCTTACAAAATAGAAAGAACAAACCATCCAGCAAATAGATGTGCTTAAAATGAGAACTATCTTGCATTCTTAGGTACCATGAAGCTGAAAAACTATTCTCTTGTTTCCTACTTTAAATTCCCTGAGGCTGGGAAATTTCTAAACTGGGCTGAAAAGCCATTTAAACTATATGAAAGGAATCAGTCCTTGAATCTTATAAATATAAATCATCCCATTCATTTGAAAACATTTTCAAACTTGACACTGTAAATTATTTTCTTATGGATATTCCTTTGCCCAATAAGTAATTAGAACCCTTACTCTAATCACATTGTCATTATCTACCATACAGTAAAAAGCTTCATATGTGTCTTCATATCACACTTCCAGTATAAAAACCTCTTGGTAGTCTCCATTTGGGATAGTCAGAGTAATTTGATTTTTTTCCAGTGCTTCATTTCTTTGTCTTCAAAGAAACCACTTTGAATTCAGTCATAGATTTATTTCTGGTGTGTGAGACTGTAAATGGTTCTGACAAATCTGAAAACATGATCACTGCTAAGTTTTCAAGCTCTACCCTCAAGCTGAGAGAAAATCCAATGAAGACCTACACCTAAGCTTTTCTTTCATTTCTGTAATTTATGTTAAACCTGGATGCAAATTTAGCAGCATTTATCTTAGCTCCACCTACTCCAATTTGTAATAGAGACAGAACTATATCCTATCCTGTGCTTATTGTGCAAAAATATTCAATACAAAATGTCATATTTCACATAATTATAGTAAAACCTTGCTATAGCTGTAAATATAACTGTAAATGTCTGTCAGTTAGGTGGCATGAAAATAAAAACTGAACACATATTTCTAAAGTTTCTTATTCTTGCCAGTGGAATTTTCTTCTTTTTGCACACATACATTATAAATACCTATTATTAGATAATGAAAACATCTCACTTTTAATCTTTTAACAAATGCATTGAAACATCTATTATTTTTATTGGGAAAGTATTATTAAAAATTACACGTTTTAATACCTTTTTTTTATTATTATTTTTATTGTAGGACTAAAAATCTTTTGACATATTCTCTATATGTTTCCCCAAACTGAGAAGTTCCTTGCAAACATGACTAAAGTTAGGGATGGGGCAACACTGATAGGAAGGTTCTGGAAAGTTCACTTAGCCTACATCTATTTGGTCAGAAATGCAAAGTTGTGGGCTGTTTGCATTGTAAGGTTTCCAGGGTCAGTATATGCAGAATTGACAAACAGAAAATGCCTCAACCACAGCCAGTTCACAAACATAGGCTTCAACAAAAAAGCTTCCTCAGTCTGTGGAACCACCTCAACAATAATTTTCTTGATAACCGGCAGTCCATGAAAATGGCAAGATCCATGGATTTCTCAGTAATGTTGCCACAGAGCAATGGAAATCTCTCTGCCCTGGATACCATTCTTCTGTAAAAAAATATGCGGGGGGAGGGGTTGCAGCTTCTTCTCATACAATCTCACTGATGCAAAATTTGCACTCTTAGAAAAGCAACCTTCCCTTTGCAATTGGAGTTGGTAGGGATGTCTTTTTTGACATTATTTTTGGGGTTTTTAAAAATGATTTCTATTTTTAAGGTGCTTTTTGTAATTTCCTCATGTTTCCCTGTCAATTATATTTCAAAATTCTGTCCCAGTGCTCATTTTCTTTCTATTTGATATTTTGTGACTGTACTTATTTAATGCAGGGTTACAGAGAAATGAGCAACTCCTATAGTTTCTCCCACAACCTCTTGTATTTTTGCAGTTCACAGCTCTGTAGGTGAAACTGAAAAACAAGTTTAGTGTGACACTAAAGACAGTCAACTGTGACAATGAAAAGGAAAAATCAGATTCTTTACTGAAGCTCATTATGTTATAACCACTATATAAAAGATTAGTGCAGTTTATAAGCATTAGTACTCATTTCCACAAATATCTGTTATTGTATTTTACAGAGACCAACGAGTTGCCAAGATTTTGCAATGTGACAATTTGCAAAGAATTACATCCAGCTCTTAGGGTATATTCTGTTATCCACATTGGCCTGCACAGGGGAGAGGAATAATTGCCTTTCTGACTTTGTCTCAGAACCATGTCAGTAGCATAGGATATGCTTAGGTTAAAAATAATTTTGATGATGTACATAGAATGTCCATGTAAACCTAAGTCCTACAGTTAGAAAGGTCCATCAAATTACCTGGTGATTACTGCTGTCCACACACCCTTCTCCTGAGACCAGGAAAACTCTCCAGTGTGGAAACCTGATGGGATTTATTGGGTGAGATGCCCAGACACTGGAATGGGACTGAACAAAAACCACATACTTTTATTCATGACCATATATTCATAATCAGACACAATTCCTGTGCTAATGCATGAGCAAAGACAAATACTTTGTCATTGGAACATACTACAGAGCACAATAATTCGTTCTTAAAAAAAAACCCAAAAACCAAAAAAAATTAGGTGAATGAAAGATGATGAAATGGATGGAAATTGCATGTCCTATGATTTCATCTAGAAATGCATTGAATGAAGAAAAAAATGTGGCTAAGGAAGAAGACCATAATTCATGTATGTTTGGTTTACCTTTTTATTATATACATGTTTTAATTTTATTGTATTATTTTTATGCTTTAAAATATGCAGTAATGTGCTTTCAGAAAAATAATTTAAATCTTCTGAATGTTCCCTTGTAGAAAACAAAAGGAAAAACTGGGCAGAGGATGGCTCATGAATTTCAAAAATAGCTCATGAATTTGCAAATGTGCCTGCTTAGTGCAGATAGAAGGAACACCTCCTCAGACATGATGCTCTATAATGCACTTCGACATGGTTACTCGAGAGGTAGTAAATGAACTGCAGTCCTCGTCCCCTATGTTTAATCAAAAGCTAACAGTCAAAATTGTGCCAGGCTTAATTCACACACACACAAAAAAGCATGGAGGAAATTAATGTGAGGGTGTAAGTCTCTAAAAGGATGCCATGAACCTTTATGGGACAGCAGCCTTTGCATAGCAAATCATCCAGAGGCTGGAAACCAATTTAAGAAAATAGAAAGCATCTATCGTTTGCACCAGCTGGGCTGCAGTGTGGTGACACAAGATAATTTTCAATCTGAACAGCTATTAGCAGGATGTCAAAACAGACTTTATTTCAGAATCTTCAGGGCTTATGACTGTATTTTATAATAAAAAGTACAGTTAGAAGCTGACTCGTTCTCCATAAAGAAAGAGATTAATAGACTTATTCAGGTAGTCTTTTGCTTTACTTATTATATTTGAACTAAGTATTAAAATACAGAACTTCTGAACTATAGCTCCAAAATAGAATAGAGAAATCTCAGATGTGTCTCCATCAGCTTCAGTGACAGGCAATATCTGCCTATCTTTTTATAATATTAGAATTTTAAGGTCACCACTTTTTTTTTTCCCCCTGAGCTTTAATTTCTTTAAAAACATATTTCTTTTTAAAATAGGTTATCCAGACTGCAAACTAAGAAATTCAATGTTTTCAGAATAGCAAAACCAAAATATATGGAAGTAAATTTAAAAAGAATTAGAAAATTTCTGATTATTCTTTCTTTAACTGGCCACTGTGAGAACTTCTAAAAGCAAAATGAACATGATAAATAATGATAAATTTTTATTACTTATTGTCATAGATCTTATTGTCACAGACCCAGTCTTAGTTGGTCTCCTAACAGATAACACAATAACAGTATAGAATAATATAGATGTTAATCTGTATACAAGAATGCTTTGTTAGCTCCTGCAAGCTGGTCCACGTGAATGTCATGAGAGCTGCACATGCATGCAAGTGTTTTTCAGAATTCAGCTGTGCTCTCCAGGTCTGACAACACCAATTTACTTACAGCATCTAATAGAAGTCTATTATTTTGGAAAAAGAATTGTAATTAATTATTGAAATAATGTTACTGGTTTCAAAATATTTGATACATCTCTAGAAGTTCCAGTTGCTGGAGACCTGTGATTATGAAATGCTTTTCTCGTTCCTTGAGAAACATGTCTTTTACAACACCCATGGCTGAAGGAAAGCTCGTATACATGACTTCATTGTATACTAGCAGCTCAGCACTAGTCTGAAAAAAAGATAATCATAGAATGTTTGGGTTGGAAGGGCCCTTAAAGGTCGCCCAGTTCCAATCCCTTTGTCTTGGGCAGTGACAACTCTCACTAGACAGGTTGCTCCAAGAGCCATCCAGCCTGGTCTTGAACACTTCCAGGGATGGGGAGTCAGCAATCTCCCTGGGCAATGTGTGCCAGCGCTTCACTACCCTTATAAAAAGAATTTCTTCCTAATCCCTAATATAAACCTACCCTGCTTCATCTTAAGGCCAACTCCCCTTGTCCTGTCACTACATGCCCTTGGGAAAAGTCCCTCTCCAGTCTTCTTGTAGCCCCCTTTAGGTGCTGGAAGGCTGCTATAAGGTTTCCCCAGAACCTTTTCTTCTCCAGGTTGTACAGCCCCAGCTCTCTCGGCCTGTCTTCATAGGAAGGGGTGCTCCAGCCTTGTGATCAACTTGGTGGCCCTTCTCTGGGCTCATTCCAATAGGTCAGTGTCTTTTGTTGGCTCCAGAGATGGATGCAGCGCTCCAGGCAGGATTTCAGAAGAGTGGAGTGGAGGGGCAGAATCCCCTCCCTCACACTGCTTTGAATGCAGCCCAGGATGCTGTTGGCTTTCTGGGTTGAGGGTGCACATTGCCAAATTTTCTTTACATTTTCATCTAAAACCAGCCCCCCCCCAGAAGAATCAACAAAATTACTTTTTGCTACTAAAATTTCCAGAAACCACATATTACTGCAAGAAGCATTTCTTTGCAGATCTGTGATATTTTATGCTTTTAATAATGCACATTTACTATTTGGCATTTAGTTGCATGTAAAGAAGCAACAAAGAAGCAATTTTTGGTTTTGTTTTTAATGTAATGTTTAGGCTGTCAGTCCCTACTTTGTATGTGATCCATCATCCAAACACTATTCTGAACAGTGAATGATGAGTTTGGCTACAATTTCTTTGTGGTGTTTATCCCTGAATACAGTCCAAGTCCTTCTCAAATAGTATTGATTTTCAGAGTACTTATTAGGGTGTGAAACATTATTTCCCACTTTATTGCTAAACTAAAAACCCCCTTACATTATTACTTTTAGGTTCATGAGCTGGAAAATTTATGGGACCTCAGTTTTTGAGCAGCATAACATTTTCTAACACCCACTGTGGTTGAAGCACAGCTGTATCACTGTATTCTTGGAAAAGTGCACCTTGAGGCATTAGAAAGAAATGCATTGAGTGAAATAGGGGCAGAATAGCACTCACATCAGATGAAATAGGGACAGAAACCCATTCCCCAAGGAAATCATTACCTGCCTGAGCCCTGCAGTCATCTTTTCTCATTCTTCAGCGACTGTATCTAAAAGGGCAAAAAGATGGATGAAAATTCCACGGAGTTATGTCTGAAATACCATCATGCCTGGAACTCAGCCAGAGATCTGTGGAGAAAAGTTGGTGATGTGACTGCAAATACTAAATCATAAACCTAAGAAAGTTAGTTACAAGTTGATAATACATAAACAGACTGGCTCTGTCTGTCTATCAAAAGCCTGATCTTGCAAATTTAGTGGCTATGTACACATATAGATACACACATATACATATCTGCATATTATATCAAACTTGCATACTCACAAAAGCATCTTAAAAATAAAGACTTAAAGGTATTAAAAAAAATACTATTACTTTACTGGTATAAGCATCTTTCATCTCTTTCAACATCAGTGATAAAGAATATCACATCCAATTAAAACTGCAATGAGAATTTGATAAGAGAGGATGTGACTATACATTATGATCAAGCCTGTTGAAGATTAGAGCCTTGCTTTTACAAAATGCATAATGGGATCCCAAAAAAACAAATGTGGTCGGGATCTAGCTTGAATCTCCTGCCTAAATGTTACCTTCACCATTAATATCCAAGGCTACAGTGAAATTATTTAACTAATCGAATGAGAAAAGCCTAAAGAAAACTGAGATAGCAAGCAAGAATATCTGTTGTATTTTTTATGTCTAAAATTTTGACCTGTATGTTAAAGGGATGTATTCTTTCATTTCTGTCAGAATTTGCTTTCTGGTCTATACTATATCAGTTGCAATTTTGTATAAGAAAGTGTAGAGTTCTCTTCTGCTTCTGCATAGTCAGCTAGGGGACAAAGTTGTTAATCAAGATATCTTAAGCCAAATTCTCCCCTCATGTACCTTAGTGCAAACACATCACTCACTGAAGATAATATGGAAGGGGTTTTAATCATGAACAAAGTTAATTAAAATGTGTGGGCTTAGTCCTATAAATCCAAAGGTGATTTATGCCTTTGGATCTGAATTACCACCTTCTCCAAAAAGCAGGATCTGCTTTATGAAAACAGCAGGTTACCAATGACAAGTAAAAATCCAGAATCCCTGAACTCGGTAAGTATTATGTGACAAAATCACCCACCATCAGCCACAGAGCTGTATCAGGTAGAAATGTAACCCCTAAAGCATATTTCTGAAAATAGCTTTAAAGTGTTATCCTGTTAAATTTGAACACCATTGGTAGAAAGGACATTTTTTTTTACTCTTTATTCTTTAATACATTCTAACAGAAAGAAGAAAAATAGATTTCAGCAAAAGTACTCACTGTTTCAATCACTTGCAAAACAGTAGGAGTCATTTTAATGGACATGATTTAAAGCAGACCTTTACCAAGCATGACCTTCTATTTAAAACCGAAAAATATAATAAAGTAATTCTTATGTTAAAATATAGCTAAGAAAAATGCATAAAATAAGAGCAGAGAGTTCAAATATTTAAACTTAAAAACAATTTTTTAACGCACTATCAGGCAATCAATCTTATTTCACTCAGAAAGTGATAAGAAACAAATCACAGTCACTAATTGACTCATTTCTGAACACTTTTGTTTTTGTAGAATAAAACTAATAGCAACTGAATTTAATCTTTTGGCATTCACTAACTCCCCTTACTTCCATTCACAGGAGTTAAAGATATGGTGCATTAGATAACAGGTCAGAACCACGTTTCATTGCAGGGTTAATCTGTTTTAAACAGATATAACTAGAGGTCTATATTTGACCATCAACTAGTCCTAAAACTTGATATTAAACAATGTAGAAAATAAATGCACAAGATGTAGATTGATGGCTGTAGGACTTAGTAAAAATAATCAACAAACAATTACTCATTAAAAATTATATTTGTGATTTAAGCCATCTGAAGCATATTAAAAAAAAAAGAAGACAAAATAATGCTAGCATTGTTTGGAATTTCAACTATTTTCTTTAATTTTGAATTGACAAAATTTAATTTTTTGTCTATTTACTTTAAAAAGAGGTTAAGGCTCATCATACAGTATCAGAGGTTCAGAAGGATGTTGGTTTCTTTGGCTAAGGAGCAGATACATAAGAAGCAACAGCAATGGAAGTTTTTCCTACCTGCCATGTACCTTAGCTTCTGAAGGCCTGTCAATGCTGCCAGGACCTTCACCTTATCTGTTAGCTGAGATAATATCCCATATTTAAAGGATAAACATGGCTGGGAGTAGGACATCCTGAGATGTTCCTTACCATCACTGGCTTCTGAGAAAATGAACGTCAGAAAAGCTTTTAGATCAAAATCTTTAATTCACTACTTTGGACCCACTAGGCAACATCAGACACTGGCATGCACAAATTGCATGTGAAACATCAAATTCAAACATGAGTTCTAAAACTGTGTGATGTATTCAGCTGCATACAGGGTAAGGTAGAGGTATTTAATATAAATATATAAAATTCACTCTTACATCTTTCTTCTGCTTTTGACATTTGGAGATACAATCCAAAATACTAAATGTTCTATAGGTAGTGAACAAAAAAGCAGTCTAACAAATCCTTTGAAAATGTTTACATTTTTTTACATTCAGAAAAAAAAACCACTTTACAGAAGTTTTTACATTCATGGTCACTATTATGTGTGAACAAGATAAGGAAAGAAGAGAAAAATAACATACTGATGCTTCTAGGCATGGCGTCACATCCATGTTTTGTACTGTTACAACTTTGCTGTTCAGTTACACTCAACAAAGATCTTAACAAGTCAGTTTTGATTAAAGGCAACTGTGGACTTCAGACACTGCTTACCAGGTTCAGTGACATAGTCCAAGACTATTCAGAAGGATGACAAGCCAATCAATTTTTTTTCCCCCCTCATCCTTGAACTTCATACTTTTCATTCCTCCTAATTTCCAAGGAGCCTTAGGGAGAGAGATGTATTTCAGAGTAACTTCAATAGATTTTTCTACTGTGCCATGTACTGAACTGACACTGTATAGCAGTCCTCAAGGAAAGGTCACTTACAATCTAATTTAATTCATGATGTAATGAGTACATTTGGGGAGCCAGTACAAGGATAATGGTGATGTGAAATCCAGTTTGATTGAGTCTATTTAAGTGAACAGCTAATAGGAAAGAGATCAGAAGTCATGGAACCATTAATGATATGGATGAAAAGGATATTGAGGTTATCTGCCCCAAGAGAAAATAAATCATAGCTCCATTATTTCTGGTTTTCAGAAATGTAATGTAGTAATGCCCATTCAACTGCATTTGCACCATTGAGAAATATTTTCTATTGTCTAACTTAAATTTGCTTTCCTGAATTGCAATACCATTGCTTCTAAAGATATCTATTACAAAACACTTTATTGCTTTTGTTCTTTATGTTGTATTTTCATGTATTTGAAAGTCATAATGTACTCTCTGATTTTCTTTGCTAAAATAAATGACTTGATTACATTCAGACTTTCCCTATTGCTTAACATTTACAGATAATTTTTCTTGCCTTGCAGTTCCAGGATACTCTTTGCTCATGTCAGACTCTTTGCTCTCTCTTTGTGGAAGAGCAAATGAGTGCACAAGCAATATTGAAAATTTTTACTTTTACATAACAAAAGTAGCAAAAACGTTTGGTGAATTTGTGAACAATAAGTTGTTTGGAGGTTTGTTTTTTTTTTAACCTGGAAAATTAAAGAATTGAAAAAACCCCCAAACCATAGGAACTTTACAGTCTGTTTTGTAGTGAAAGAGAAATGATGAAGAGGAGAGTGCTGGGGATTGAAGGATACCAAAAGTGTATTAAGTTAAAGAGATGGTAATAAGGATAATAGCATCATACTCCAGCACTGATAGTTTGAATGTTGCATGCACTTGAGTGAAAGGAACCGTTCCAGAAAAACGAAATTATTGCTCAGGTAAGATAACATAAAAAATAACAAGCAAAACAGGTTAAAAAATTGCCCACAGAACTACTTTGAGAGGAAATTGCATTTATTTGAACAAATTTGTTACTTTCTGCAGGAAAAAAAAAATATTTGTTCACATGCAAGTAATACCCCAGATGGTTTTATTTCATATTTCTTGTCATGGTGAGACTTTAGCTATGATGTTTTCTATCCATTTATTCTTCTGCTGGTCATGAGGCAGCTTTTTAAAACACAAATTTCACTTCTGCTTTGTTAAAAAACGAATTTTCATGGCATGCTCCTTAAAAAATATTTGATGCAGACAACGTGGCTGTTCGGATGAGTGTTAGAAAGATGTTATTTTGAAGAACAGATGTGCTTACCAGATCTTGAGCAAGATTCCCTGTAAGGTGTCCCAGGTCCTTCCATATGACTACAATAAAACTGAAGAGCTTTACCAGCCTTTTGTTTTTTTGGGCTAACCAGACAACCTGATTGCACATTTTGGCTTCTTTGGATGAAGACAACAGTTATTGCAGCTATATTCTTGCCTCCTCTTGTACATTTACCAAGCTGTGCTTCCAATTTGCTGGAACAATGTTTCCCAACCATACAGCACCAGCCAGTAATTGGCATCTAATAATAGACTGAACCACAGAGGTTTCTTGCTGCTCAGCCTTGCATTCTCCTCCCCATCCCACCAAGCGTGTCAGGGCAGGGGAAGTGAGGAATTGGCTGAATAATATTTAGCTGCTAGCTGGGGTTAAACCATAACAGCATTGTAGTTCTATATTATTTCTAAGAACTGAAATATTAAAAAGAATCTAAAATTCAAAGTTTCACAAATAAGGGTTTTTTTTTAGGAGGGATGTTTTTGGGGTTGTTTTGGTTTGTTGTTGTTTTGTTTGTTGTTTTTTTGGTTTTTCTTTTTGTCTCGGCATAATTAACACCTTTTTGCATACCTTTGTTTAGTGTGGTTTCTATAGAAACATTCATAAATACCATAAATATATATTTCTGAAGTCAGAGAAAATATCAATGCAAAGACTTGAGTAATTGAAGAACACACTTCACACAGCAGCTTGGATTGGCTTCTCGGTTGAAGGTCAGAGCTATCATCTTGTTAAACTTCATTCTGCATGTCCTGATCAAACTCCTGTATGTGCCCTTCAGCGCTGAACAGAAGCTGAATTTAACAAAGAGCAGGTAATCAATAGCAGTTATGTACTGTAGCAAGGTGAGAAGGCATATTATTTGTGAAGGATGTTTAAGGAAAAAAGAGTGAATTATCTCCCACACAGCCTGACCAGCTATCTCAGTTTAAGGAGCAATTAATAAAACACTGCAGTACAGAAACACATCTGAAATATGAAATTAAATTCTGATGGGAAAATTCCTTTTTTCTTTCTACTTTATTTTTTTATTGGTAATACATTAACTGCATACTAATACTTCCTATATTATATGTAAAGACTAGGACAATTTATCCTAAAGCATTTAAGGATTTTAGAGATTTTTTCAATTAAAATTAATAAGCAAACAAAAACATTAATGAGTGCATTAATAACACAGCAGACTGCTAAAGACTTTTTGTCACATACACAACTACCTACTGTTTCAGAAATAATTTTCTTAGACAATCTTTAAATTTTTGAGTTTCCTGGTTCAAGTGACCTCATCATTTATCTCCCTGAGATACAAATGAAAAACTGGAATACAGGCTAAAAAACTCTGCAGGAAAATAGATGATTTTTATGTGCAAAATGAATCACATTGTAATCATAATACAAATTAGACAAATTAGAGATATTATGTATTGGAGTATGGTTTTGATGTTACACGTGAATATGTAATGGAAATTCTACAAACTCATTCTGTACATTTGTGAATTGTTTTCCTTTCCATGAAAAGCCATGAAGAAGTACTAGCTGGGTGTGAATGAGACTTGTACAAGTTTGCAGTCAATTCCAAACTCCAGGACACTGCTTGAGAGAGAAACATTTATATAAAAAAACTGACGTAAATTTGATTGAAAAAAGTGAATAGACAACCAGGGAGATAGGGACAAAAACCTCTCCAAACAAGAAACCACTAAACATCCAAAGAGAGGCTCCCTCATGCCAGTGTTGTTGCAGCATTGTTCTGTTTGCAAATCAATAAAGATGTAATTTATTGGAAATTGAAACTAACTGCTGTGTCTGCAGAGACTAATGATCATAACAAGTTAATCCAGTGCATGTGTTACCATGTCTAACTCTACTGTGACCCAAAGCTATGTTTACCCAGACATTTAATTTTTAATTCCTCTGATTTTAAGTTGACATTGGAATTCTAACTTTAACAACCATTGTAGTTAAGAAAGTAGATTTCTTTGTGTCTCTTCCTCAGATGCTCCAGAAAGCCTGGCAAGCCCCTTTTTATCTCTTATAACAATTACAATTTGGAAACCCTTCTATTTTCAAATGTTAATCCTAGACCAGAAAGACCTGCTTTTTTTTTTTTTTGCCTTTTTTTTTTTTTTTTTTTTTTTTTTTTTTTTTTTTTTTTAATTCTTTCATGTATTCAATGCCTGTGCTTCACAAACCACTCCATGGTGATCTCAGAACTAATCTGTTTCTAGAGTTCTACTTCCTGTAACTCACACTTTTGAGATGTAAACAATATTAACTTTTCAACTTTTTCAAAGAAGTTCTAAATAACACAATTTATCATATTGGGCAGGGGAGTCTCAATCTCTCTGCTTTGTCAACACTGAAGAAAAATGTGCTGTCCAACTTATCCCATTTGCTCTTTTCCTTGGGCATCTCAAAAGGGCTTCAAAATACATGGCTCAGTGCCATCCTGTGTGGTCAGGTTCTGTTCTTTCAAAGGGAAACAAAGGGAAAGCAAAAGAGGAGAAAGACCATTTGTTACCTAACTCAAGGATTATATCCAAACTAAAGTTCCACTCCAGAAACTGAAATCTCAAATCCAGAGGTCTCCAAGGGCATCCTTGACCACAGGTCAATTTTAACTATTAGGCTAAGAAAACAGAAATAAAAAAAAAATTACTACGGAATCCGCACTGTATTTGTAGTTTGCAACATTTAAGAGGCCAAATTGGTAAATTGAAAGTTATTTTCTATATCACTCAATGAACTTGCAACACTGTAAAAGACCATCATGACATTCTATGTACTTCAGCAAAATAGTCCTTCAAGGCAGACATAGTGTTAAATGCACCACATTTATGTCTTAATTACTAAGACATACAGAGATTGACAAAATATGCTTAATACACAGAGAAGAGCAGCAGCAAAACCAGCCAACTAAGCACACACTGCAATAAATAAAAAAAATTCCAAGAATTTCTATCTACATGAGTGTGACTGCATAAAAAGACACACTGTATTTGCATGTCTTTAGACATATCATATGAAATGCTTGAAAGTTTTCCTAGACAGCATGCTGTTTTCTGTGCATCCTATTCAGAAATGCCTTAATGTATTGTGCTGCAACTCAAAAATTTCAGAGCTGAAGCTGGGGCACAGAAATTGCCTAGGGAGTTTATGACTGTACAAACAACCCTTACAAACCACTGCCTCCTAGAAAGCTCCTGTCCTGTGCTCTCTAGGGATTCCAGCCAACCCTTGTCTTCAATTTAAAAAAATAAAAGACCTTATTACTATCATTCCCAAAGCATTTCCATCATTGTTTTACATTGATTTAGCAAGAAAAATCCTGAAGCTATTTTATCTGGAGAGATTTCTAGGTTCCCCTGACACAAGTAGCTGCATTTGCAGTCTGACTTGGGGAATCACTGACTGTCTCACAAAATCCTACTCCGTTGATTTACAATCTCTGGAATGTCAAAGGTATGACAGGCTTTAATACAAGTTCTAGTAAGAGAGAAATTAATATTTACCAATATAAAGAACTTGATTAGAACTTGATAACATTATATTTGTTTGACAAGTCATTGCAGTTCATAGCCTAAGCTGTCAGTCACTAAATCCATGATGATGTATTTCAAATAGAAACTATGCTGTATAATAACAAAATTGAGACCCAGACTTTGTGTTATTTTAATAGTAATATTAAAAAAAATAGATCTCAGAACTGAAAAATTCCAGATGTGAAGACAGCAGATACTAGAAGATTTCATTTAACCCCACTACAGGACAAGGAATCTTAGCAGAGCTGGTGAAATAGTAAACTGTCAACACTGCAAAAATCTTTCACGTGGAAGGGATGACCAAGTAACAGCTTCTTGTATTTACTGACCATTTAGAAGGAAAATTAGGACATCTCTTTGCTTTTCATTTGGGTTAAACTGAGCTCTATTACATTAGCATTTGATTAGGAATGGAAAAGTTGCTTACCACTTTGGGCATTACACTTGAAAATCGTTGAGTTAAAGCCATTAAGAGCATATCTTAAAATGATATGCTGGTAATCAGAGACAGCTAAAGTGGTGTTAAAAAACAAAGTCTCCCTACTTTTCTGTTCATAACTTCTCTTAAATTCTATCAGATAATGCATTCTACATGAATGCATTGATCATTCCTTTCATGACAGCCACAATTGACATACTTTTCACATCCTGAAATGCTGAGTTCTGCTGCCCATTTAGGTTCAAGGTGGCCCAGGCTATTCTCATTTCTCTAGGATGACTGGTGCTTCTATGCCTCCAGTGCTCATCACAGGACTCCTCTATGGGTCACATCCACAGGTAGTGGTAAATCTTGTTTTTAGGAGTACTCTCATCCTATTCATACCACGCTGTTCTTTTGTAATATTCCCTTCAACTGAGAAACACAATGCTCGATTCCTAAATTCTAAATGAAGGGGCGGAAAATACTGTGAAACATGTTTTAATTTCATTCTGCTGAGATGAGAAAGCTGCTCAAATCAGGCTCCCTGAAATACTTTTTGCAGTATGAATGTCCATAGCAAATACCATTGTAGAATGAGTATTTCATATTGCTTTATTAGGATGTATCTTCTTTTCCTTGAATTACTTTTCCCGTGCTTTTAGGAGGGAGGGTTTATGTGTTTCAAAGGGGCATTTTAATGGAAGCTGACACTAAGCACTGTGTGTCTCTGACACAGAGATCCTTTTGTCTTTAGACTAAGTCAGAGAATGTCAGAGAACTGTTTAAGCACCAGGCAACAGACATTTTCCCCTTGGAGTTGCTGAAGCCTGTGACAAGAGGCATCCATAGACAGCATTCTCCAAATACCTTAAACTGGGTTCTTTCATTGGTACAAAGGCATTCAGCTTGAAAGCTGACTGTTTGCTTTTGCAGTGCAAAATCCAAGTACAGCAGCAATGAGATTTTATTGCTGCTTTTTCTCAGCTTTCCTTTAGTGCCTCTCTTTCTCCAGATATGTTTTGCAACAACAGATTGATCTTTGCAAAGAGCTTATACTGCATGCCATGAAAGATACTTTGCTAGAGCAGGAAGAAAAAATGTCTGTGAGTGTCTTGGTTTTGGCTGGGATAGAGTTGATTTCCTTGACAATGGTTAGTATAAGGTTGTGTTTTGGATTTCTGCTAAACAGAGGGTTGACAATTTAGAGGTGGCTTTGTTATTGCTGAGCAGGGCTTAGACAGAGCCAAAGCCTTTTCGGCTTCTCACACTGTCAGGCTGGTGAGGGGGTGGGGGTGCTTGGCAGATTCGGAGGAGACACAGCTGGGACAGTGACCCCAAGTGACCAAAGGGATATTCCAGACCATGTGGTCGGGCCACATGCAGCATATAAAGCCAGGGGAAGGAGGAGGAGGCAGGGACATTCACAGTAATGGTGTATTAATTCCTTGTCTGGCTTTGATTGGGTGCATGGTTTTTGCTTCATCTATTAAACTGTCTCTATCTCCACGCACAGTTGTCCAATTTTTATTCTTCAGATTCTCTCCCAATCTCACTGGAGGACTGAGTGGCTGCATAGTGCTTCGTTGGTAAGAGGGGTTAAAGACAGAGAGAAGCATACTTTTATATCTGATTTTTTAACAAATCAAGAAACTAGAAGTGTTTCCATTATAAGCCTGAATTTTTCCATTATTACTGGAGAAACTGGGGTTTATATTCTCAGATCTCAATTCTACTCTGGTCCATTAATTTATTGTAAATTACTTCCAGGGCTTATTTTTTTACACATATGAAAGAAATTTGATATTTCTCTTTGAATTCTTGTAGGGTGAAACCTCCTACCTTTAAGATAAATGCCTTGTATTATTTATTATAGCTTCATTACAGATTTTGGAGAAAAAGCCTTTAGCAAGAATAAGGAAGAAACACTTCAGTTGGTGATCTAGCACTCTGAATTTCTGACTGTGAAATCTTATCCTAAATCTTTTCAGACATGCTGAAACACCTTCACTACAAATTTGCCCTTGTTGATGTGAAGTATCAAAAAATCTTGAGTTCAGCTGTGGATCTGCCCCTTACAATGAGATACTTTCAAGTGAGCAATATGACAAAAATACAACACTGAATATTGAAGACTATACAAACATGGGAACTAGGAAGGACAGTTGGGGTATTAAAGGAAGCCATAAATAACCTTGCACATGTACCATGATAGAAAGAGGAACAGATTCTATGAAGCCTACCCAGTCAGTGAATATAAACACATATCCTCTTTCTTCCCAGCTCCCTTTTCCTCTTTCAGTGCCATTGCAGAGATTAACATCTAGAGTAGACTTGGGGGGAAAAAAAAAAAAAATCTAACACCTTCTAAGTTGAGATGATTAGCAAATAGCTAACCATTAATGATGCTTTTGACAAGAATGGATGCCAAAAGTTATGAAACCTTGCCTGGTGGATAAATGGTACCTTTCTCAGCCATCTGTCTTACAAATGATCCTATATATACAGCTATTATTTCACTCAGACACTGGCAGCTCTGCAATTGTTCATGGTCCCCGTGAAGAATAATACCTGTCATGCTTTTCATTGCTCTGACTTTTAACAGACCTGTTTTCAGCTTGTCTCAAATGCTGCACAACTGCACATAGCAAAGCACCAGAAAAGAACAGGTAAGATAAAGACCAAGGGCACTCACATTTCTCTCTATGTAGGCTTCAAACACCTCAGAACTGTTCTGAAGAAATTTTGCTAGAACATGTTGCTAAAATTGCAAATGGTTCTCTATCCATTTGTGAGAAAACACAAAACAGTCTGCTGCTTTTGCTGGTATAATTTTCTTCACAGAAGTAAGCAAAAGGCTGTGTTTTAAATCTGTGCTGGAAACAGTGCTGCTAATTGAGGGATGTTTGAGTTATTGCTGAGCAAGACTTGCACTGTCAAGGCCTTTTCTGATTCTTGCACCACCCTCAAAGGGGTTGAGGGGACACAATGAACAGGGAGGGGACACAAGCAGGACACCTGATCCCAACTGACCAGAGGGATAATCCTATTCTGTACAGCTTTGTGCTTAGCATATAAAGCTGGGTGAAGAAGGAAGCAGGGGAAAGACACACCCTGGGAGTGATGGCAGCGTTTTCCCTAGTAATGGGTACATTTCTCCTCTTGCCTGGGACTCTCGGAAGTTACCTCATCACCTCCTCTGACTTGCTTACCTGGTGATGCAGAAGTCTCCAATCGGTCCCTCATCTTGCACACCCTCTCCTCAGGTTCAGGCACTTTTGACTGGCAGCAGGAACAGCGCTTACACTTCCTTATTCCTCAAAAGTCAGTGTGACGCTTTTGAATTCTCTTACACTCCTCAAATGAATGCAGCAATCTACAAAGTCTAACAGCCTTCTCTTTTATGTTTCCTTATTCTATACTTTCTCACACAAACAAATGTTTCCAATTGCTCTTTTTCATAAAACCAGTGAAAGTTTAGGAAAGGATCCTCATTAAAATCTTAATACTTCTTAATACTTAAGACAAGTAAAGGCATTTTCTGCAGAAGTCCTAGTTCCAGAATCATGCCCATGCAAAGAAAGCCTTCCTATGTCTATTCTTTCTAAAACAGGAAAAAACTCCAACTGGTTTGGCTGCAAACCAGCATGATGATTACTGTCAGTTGCACATGTTGAAGAACTCCTTTTCAATATGGTATGAAACACGATCAATGTTTTCTCATTTATTTTTTACCACATTTTCTTTCTCTTCTCTCCAGGAAAAAATACTTAACACAGATGAAAACTGTTTCCCCCTTTTTAGCAGCAACAGAATTTCAACAAAATACAGGCTTCAAGTCCTCTGCATAAGTTATCACCCTTTTAACTACCAGGAACCTCTGAAACGGTTTAAAATATCAATTAGTATTTTGTTAGATATCTATTTTCTACACTTCTAAAGCCATCTGATTTGCCTAGTTAACACGGTTACTTTTCTACCCTGGATACTTGGCCTGCACACTGAAGATCTAACCTAATATTATGCCTCCATGTAACAGACCTTTACACTCAGTTTACTTTTGTTCAGTCATTGTAGAAATAAATAGCGAAATACTTTTTGGGCCTGTAATCCCATGTCAACCTCTGCCAAAGTAAGCCGCCATCACTAAAAAATGTTGGCACAAATCAGACTGCATAAGGCAACAGCAGGCAAAGAGACAGTAAGAGCTATAATAGAAAAAAAGGATAAAGGAAACAGACATTAAACACCAGTCAGTGCTTCCAGATGATGCACAAAACAGGCTGTAATGATGTGCTACGAAGTAGAAGTTGGTGCTTTGGAATTATTAGGGAAATTACTGTTTATATAAATTCATGTCATTACCCCAGTGATAGCTGACCACTGCCATGGGGGATGAACTTCAAAATAAGAGTAAGCCATTTTTAATCTGAGACATTTCAATCCTTTGTGAGTACTGGACAGCACTCCTGCTCACTACCTGAAGTAGTGTGCTTCTGTATCTTCAGAGGCCACAACTTGTAACTGAAGAACAATTTTCTCAGTCAAATATTATCCCTTCAGGAACATACTAACATATCTTTTACTTAGCAAACCTAACATGCTGACTCAGCAAACATCCATGCTTGAACTTCTTCCATGACTCAAAGATGACAAAAACACCCGTCATCTTTTCCTTAATTTATACACAGCAATAAATAAGGGTGATAATTTATGAAAGTCATAACATCAATAAAAAAGTGACACGCTGAAATTGTTCTAAAAGAATATTCAAAAATGAACTAAATATTTTTTCTTATAGGATAAACATACAATAACAATAGAAAGGAAGTGACAAATAGTTATGTTCAATCTACAACCAAATGCTGTCCAGATCCACCAGAGATCCATTTCTTATACTAAGAGCTTCATACAGGTTGGGCATTGGGGATGTATGGTATTCAACATCTATGGATAACGTGAATTCTAGCAAAACTTACCTAGTAACTACAGTAACTAAGCAGTTGACAGTATTTGCTAACAAGATATTTTTGAGATTAGGATTGCAGGGGTCACATTTAAGGCTGAAAAGAGAGATGGCAGCAAAGTCAGTTTGCATTGGATATGGTTCTTGGGCAAGTAGAGCTCATTGGAATCTAATGGATTGCTTCTCTATGTGTAGAAGAATTCTACCCTTATAGTTTTCTTACGGGGTAATTAAAATTGTTTGTGTGTAGATAAAAAAAAAATCAAAAAAATCAGACAGCCAAAAGAAGATATTAACAACTTGAGAATAAGCATTTCATAGGAACGGAGAGTAAATTTTCGGAATTCTTTTTAACCTACACAGCTTTTAGGTAGGGTGCTAACTTCAACCTATGGCAATTACTTTCTGGAACCTGCTTAGACAGGAAATGCTTTAACCTAGTTTCCACTACTTTTCTTTTAATTACAGTATTCTAGTGAAAATTTTTATCACTATAGCAGAAAACAATTTTCATTCAGTTTTGCTACAATCCAACATAATTTTGCTAGAGTGAAATACAAAAACCTAACTCAAAAATAATGGATATTTTGAATAGAGAACTCAAATAATCCAAAGACAGTTTTCATCACAGTAAAGTATTTAATGACAAAAATCAGGGTTTCCAGTAGTGAGTCAAGAGAGCAGGTCCCACTTTTTCTTTTCTTCCCAGAATGGCACAAAATAAATTTCTACATCTTTGAGAACTTCCAAGGAATTGGTTGCAATAGATATCAGCAAGTATTACAATTCTGGCAAGTCATAGCAAAACCTACCTACCTTTAAGATCAGTTTTAAGAGCACACATTTTTGTTAATATTTCACATAATACACAACTTTTGCTAGACACAAAAGTAGCCTTTTAAGACAGAGTTTTCAACACAGCAGTCAAGTCTAACAATACATTATTTTTATTCTGTTCAGAACTTTAAAAAGATAAAGAAACTATTAATATTGTTACAATTTACAAATACATTCTTTCATATGAAACATTAACCTGAATCATAGTACACGTTATGTATACGACTATCTAATAATACTAGGTTGTATACACTACAAGCTAAGTTCCAGAGGAAACTGCAATGCTCTAAGATTTACCTTTGGATAAACATTTATACACCTTGATTGTTTTTTTCCTAAAAACTACCCAACCTTGTAGTTTAATGAACAGCAAGAACAAAGTAAACAGACAAAACACTTTTCCTTCATTCAGAAGACTTAGGTTACTTAAAGTTCCCATCATAAATGGCTTTTGATGGTTGGATTAAGGTCCTGAGTTATGATTAAAAAAAATAGACTTAACTGGAAGATATAAAACAACCCCAAATGCTGAAAAACCCAGGTGGGACTGAAGCAGTGTTTTAGTACAATTCAGCTCACAAGAGGTCTGGAACTTAGCAGTGCAATTGTGATCTTGTCCTCTCCAGCTGATATTTATGTAAACACTTGAAAATATACGCCTTTTTATCTAAATTTGGACAAGTAATTATTTTCAGGTTTATCTGACCTGGGTTTTAGACATTTCTTCTAACTATTTGCAAGCTTAGAGGACTGGCTAGATGGCAGCAGTTCAGAATCTACTTCTTTCTCTCTCTCTTGAGAGAGAGACTTGTGAGGTTAGCAGCAGAATATAGTTTTAAAAGAGTGGAAAATATGACAAGATAGCTATGTGGTCAGAAATGTACTTCCTGACTGATTTATAATCCATTTTTTAAAAAAAGAAAGTAGCCTAACATTTTGCATCTAGCAGAAGTAGTTTAATTTCTGTTTAAAGAACAGACACTGTTTTCCTGGTTAATTGCAGAAATACCTGGTCATTACAATAGCATTCCCACATCTCCAGGGAAAGCATTACTTACACATAGCTCAACAGAGTGTTCAGAAATTGTCTTGCTAATGAACCTGTTCTAATTTATAATAGAAGTGGCCAAATTCCATTTCAGTAGTTGCTAGATTTGGCAACTGTTGGAGCTGGTGCTAAATAGAGCTAAATGATCATATGGTACTATAGAAATGACCCATTCTCTCAACTCCCAGTGTGAAATTAAATAAAAAGCTTCATACAAAGCTGTTTAAATTACAGGAAAAAAAAACAACCCAAACAAAACAGATGTAAAGTTTGAATGCAATCAGCTAACTAGACAGTGTCCTTAGTTCAAATGAGAATACTTTCCTAAAGGCAAGCATCTTTTTATGAAAGGGGCATTTCCATGAGATTTTCAGTTATTTCAGCTTGCGTTAAGTAAAATATTCTCAATTACGACAGTAGCTTTTATCTCTCTTACAAGCACTGCTCTGAGGATTTTAGACTGTTGTGTCATTAATAATGCAAAAATCATATTCTACAATGAATACAGTACATTCACATAATGCCAGCTTTTCTCTGCTAAGATGAGAGCAAAAATGAAGAGCAGGCATTTTCAGAAAATGAAGGCTGTACCTTCTGCAAGGACTTCTTTTCTAGCTTACTGGTTTAAAGAAAGAAAAAGCAACATAGTTTTCTCTCTTTTTTCCCTCTTCATTCTTGAAGCACATTAGACCATCTTAAAAATGTTAAGAAAACAGTTGTGAAATAAAAAGATAACCTACTTAGTTTTGTAAGAGAAATACAGTGCATACATTGCATATAGTGAATACAGATGAAGTAGAGTCACCCTTCCAGTGATAACATATTGAAAGCTGAGACTCAAACTATAAGTTGATTCTAGTGTACCAAGACATGCTTTTTTGAAAGCCTCTATATTAAAAATCAGACAACTTACTAACACAAAAGTCATTAAAATCAGACAACTTTCTGAAGTATAATTTCTCTTACTGTAGAATTTATGAAAAACAGATGTCTTGAAAATAGTGCACTCTCATCTTCCCAGACCTTTGCATTCTCATTTTCATAGGCCTTTAGCCATACAATCACAGGGAAAAAGAAATGTTACTTTATACCAAGACTGCTAAATTGTAGATTGTGTTTGAGGCACAGCTATGTGCGTATAGATGTAAAAATTACTTTTTTCCTCAATTTTAAAACCTCAAGCATACATTCTCTAGAGTTCAGCATACTATTCAAATAATCAGTCTGAAAGTGAAAATAGGAACACGTAAAATGCTGATATGAATGCAATTCAGATATGAACTTCTGAATGCTGGTGCACATGCAATGCTTCCTACATTAGTTAGAAGAAACAAGTTTTTCTGTTTCCCAGGACAAAGCAGTTTGTCCTCCACTACAGCTACAACCCCAGATGTTTAATTCTAACATTCATTCACATTCTGCTGATGCTACATTAAATGAAGAAAATTATACCCCTTCTTTGGATTTTATTTCCCCACATATGTCCACAATCAGTTCAATCTTCTTTTTGTACAGCCACAGAAGAATATTACTATTTTAATCCTGATCAGCTTGTCATTTGGTCCTTTTTCAATGTTTGCTTTCACTCCTGCAGCAACTGAAATACAGGTAGAAAGTACTGCAGGACTGTGTAGCAATATTAAAAAATAGGAACAAAAGTAAGTCAGAAAAGTAGAAATGCAACACTTTTTCCTGCACAGAAACTGAAAGAATGCATCTCCACTGAACAGGAAGGAAAAAGCACACAGAAGACTGAATCTCCTGTAAAAGTTGCTGATTGTAGCCTTTTCAGCTTCTCTTGAGAAGATTTCAACTTTGGGCAGTATCTCAGCATTTGTGCTTCATGGCAAGCTGAAAAAGAAAGGAAAAAAATTAATTGAAGAGACATCACCGAGAACAACAGTTGTATCAACCTGATGTGGTTAGTCTGGATAAGAAGAGTTTGTAAGACAAATTCTCCAAGAGATGCCTGAAATCCTTTAACTTCTTTGCATACAGATATACAGTCATTCCCTTTCCTGGGACACACAGGCAAAGCTTTTCTTTGCCATGCCAAGGAGGCAGGATTTATCTGCTTTCCCAGCTCTGTTTTCCAATGTTCCAATATTTTGCTATCTGTGAGGAAGGTTAGAGCAAGACACCAGAAACAATGACATACTCCCAATGATTTTGATTGTTAACTACAATCAGAAATTCTACACAAGTAATTTAAAACACCTATTCAGAAGCTCTGCCACTACATAATGATGAAAAATAGAAGACTGATTGCCTTTCCACCTCTATGATTACCAATTATTTCCATTTCAAATAATTCAAAAATGGACTTAACTGAGAATGAGAGGGAGAAGAAAAAGATGAAGCACGTTAAAACCTGTATAAAATGTGTAGACAAACTGAGCACACTAAGCAGAGAGCTTAGGGTTAGATTCCATATAACAAAAAACTGCTATCTGTAGGTAACAGAAAGCTAACAAAGCTGAGATGAATGAACCCTCTGGGAAATTACCTAGAAAACAGAACTGGTAGGGGCAGTTAAAATTCACTCATTTGCTACTGGTGATGACCAATAAATGACTCAAACTAAACTGATGTAAACCTTTGACACCCAAGGATATGGTTACAAATAGCTTTTTAAAGAAATTAGTATTTGTAGTGATGTACTAGAAAAGCATTTCAGCAGGAAAGAATTTAAACAAACACTTTTTCTTTCTTCCAACAGATTTTTTTTTTAAGTGTCTTTGGCAGGCAACTCTGAAAAGTTTTTATTATACAGAATTTATAACTTTGAGATCCTGTGCAGTCACCAACAAATGGAAGGGATTTTTTAGAGGCAAAGAAGGTTTCACAAGGAGGATTTGATACATACCCTAAGCTAAGATCAAGGTCATTCAACAAACTCTGACAGCCAAATGTTGACTTTAACCTACCGAGTCTTATCCTGCTGAAATCTTACCTTATGTGCAGTTTCTGCGAACTGCTGAGCACTGTTTTTCAGCTCCTCTGTCTTTTCTTCTGCACGACCTAGCCTTTCACCACGCTCATTCAAGGCCTGACTTGCCTTCTGTACTGCACTTGTCACACTGTCTGCTGCTGAATGGAGTATGCTGTTGCCTGCAACACCAAAAGAAGCCATTAGAGCACTCAAGTGTATATATGCTTTGTATTAAATACAATTAATTTATAATGTCCTAGAGCTGCTGTGCTATCTGGACTGGCCTCACTTCACTACAACCTCTCTTGAGGTGGTTACAGAGAGCAATGAGATGCCCCCGGAGCCCCCTTGAGACTAAACAAATGCATCTCCCTCAGCTGTTCCTCAAAAGACAAGTTCTCTAGACCTCTCATGAGCCTTTCTGCCCTTCAGTGGACACACTCCGGTTCTTCAATGCCCTTTTTGAAGTGAGGGGCCCAAAACTGAACGCAGTACTGGTGGTGTGACCTCACCAGTGCTGAGAACAGAGGGACGGTCACTGCCCTGGTCCTGCTGGCCACACTACTGCTGATACAGGCCAAGCTGCCACTGGCCTTCTTGGCCACTTGGGCACACTGCTGGCTCACACTGAGCCCACTGTTGACCAGCACCCCCAAGTCCCTTTCTGCTGGACAGCCACTCTTGCCTCAGCCTGTAGCACTGCCTGGGATTGCTGAGAGCCATTGCAGGACCTGGCACTTTGCCTGAATGAACCTTATGCTGTGGTCAATAAAGATTGTCAATAAAGATGTCAAACAGGATTGGCCCAAAACTGAGCGGTGGACAGCACTGCTAGTGCGGGGTCACCAACTGGGTTTAGTTCCATTCACCACAACTCTCTGGGCCTGGAGATCCAGCCAGATTTTTATCCATCCAGGAGTCCACCCATCCAAGCTGCAAGCAGCCAGCTGATCAAGGGGGATGCTGTGGGAGATGGTGTCAAGCACTTTACTGAAGTCTGGATAAACAACATCCACAGCCTTCCCCTCATCTACATTTTGTCATAGAAGGACATCAGGGGAGTCAAGCAGCACTTTCCTCTCATAAATCCATGTTGGTTGGACTTGATCCCCTGGTTGTCCCGGCTGTCTTAATTTTTTTCCACAGCATTAAAACCAAATATATAATTCTCTTAAATGAATTATTCTGGTAACAGTATGAAACAAACTCAACACAGTTGAAGTGAGCACTACAGCAAATCTGCTGTTAACATCTGCGAGTGTAAACAGACACAAAGACACTGCTTTTATCATTAATCTGAGAGGTGTACCTACTTCAAAAATATTCTTGGGTTAAAAAATCAAACCCAAGCATTAATTTAAGGGGCTATTTTGCTACTAGTTTGTTGTAGTTTAGCCCCACCAGCAACCAAGCATCACACAGCCCCTTGCTCACTCTCCCACCAGCAGGACTGGGGAGAGAAGGTAAAAATTAGAAAACTGAAATGGAATGATACAATCATTTTAATAGGGAAAGCAAAAGCTATGCACTAAAATAAAGTAAACAATTCACTGCTTCCCATGGGCAGGCAGGAGTTCAGCTGTCTTCAGGAGATCACCCACCCATCACACAGTAACAGTTCCTCATGAAAACAGATGTCATTACCCCAAACTTCCTCCCGTTCCTCTCACTTTATGTACTCAGCATGATGTCATATGGTCTAGAATATCCCTTTGGTCAGTGGTCCAAGCTGTGTCTCCTCCTATCAACCTCCCATGCAGGCCAACTTCCCTGCCAGCATAGCCAATATGAAAAAGAGAAAAGGCCTTGGTTCTGTGCAAGCCCAGCTCAGCAGTAACAAAAACATCTCCATATTATCACCTGATGTTCAGCACCACAGTACCAGCCACTGTGAAAGAAATTAACACAGCCAAAACTAGCACACAGTTTCATTAGAAAAAAGAACAAACAACCCTTTCAGACCCTGTTTTCAAATAATAATCTTTTCCTTAGAAAGGCCAAACAAACAATGAATAGTGAAAGTAAAGGCTACCCCGAGTAGCCTGTGGAGCACAGTACAAGCTGCATATGCAGGAATTCCTGAGATGAAGAAAACTGCCCTAAAATTTTATTAAACTAAAACTCAGCTAGTATTAAACTATGGAGGTAAGGGAGACACTTAAGAACCTACACACAGTGACTCACAGATGATGAGTCAATATGAGAAATAACAATAAAAGGACACCCTGGCGTCCTATATACCAATATTGTTACATTTTTACATGTATTATTGTTACATACAGGTTTGGGGTTTTCTTCTATTGGTGCATTTAGAAAAGGAATGTAACAGCTGGCATTCTTGTTGAAAAGATTAATATCTAACAATACTGTGAGCTGGAACTTGACAGAGACAGAAATTAATCTTTTCAAGTGGTGTCCCTTTAGACACTGAGGAGTTTTATTGCAAAACCAAGCAACTTTTCATACTGCACACTTTCTTACTTTAAAATTTTCAGTCAACGGCTATTTTGTTCATAACATTTTTAAGGAGATTATTGTTTTGGCTTCTGTTCGGGCAGCTTTTCCAATAAACACATGGACTCAGCAACACTGCACTGGAAATCGTTTTCCTTTTTTGGTGGTGTGATCTAATGGCTTTGGCCTTTTGTATAGTGTTAGTTTTCTAGGATAACAGTTTTCAAAGCTCCCAACATGGAATTAAATCTGTTTTTTACAAGATCATAAAGCCTCTGCTGAATTCAAGGAAAGTAGGCTACATGGCTAACCTTATAAAACTAAGTATCTTCTGAAGTCCTAAAATGTGTTAGGGAGCAGAATTTAACATATTGCTCACCTGTCAATAGGAAACTACAGAACAAAAATATTTTTCATTTTCTATACTGCTAAAAATATTCTTTATTTTCTATACTCCTAAAACTATTTGTAGACCTGTGGCCAAAGATTGGTATCTATTTCTCCACATTATTTTCAGCAAAGAAGAATGAACTTGAAAGTTTGGCACAATGATAGTAAACATTTTTCCCTCTAGCTAACAAAATATTGTGTTCTCTCCAGGTAAGATCTGCTGTATTTTCTCATGGCCAGTGACTTGCAGAGAAGTTGCTATTCTGAGACTGTTCTGAAGAACTACTTTTGGAGTATCTTTACCAATGGAATGTCAACAAAACAATAAAAAAAATCCACTCTCATCTATGAGCAACTCCGAAACCCACACATCAGTAGTCTATGGAATTTCATCAGTGCATTTCTAGAGCATGTGTAGGTGTTTGCTGCTACAACTGACTATGCCTCATCCCTGTATTAGTATCACTGCAGGAATAGCAACACTTGCACTGGACATACTGGAAAATCATTCCTATGAATAAATCATCTACAACCTGCAAAACATTTAAGCTGTTCTTCAGGAGGTAACTACTCTGATTCAAAATATCCTGAGAAATGTTTTCCATGTCAATGGAATCCTTTAGGATTTCAGTGAAGTTTCTCATACTGTCTTTTACAGGCTCGTTCTAGACAAAATGTCCAGCTCAAGTTGGATAAACGCATCAATGGATGGGTGAGCAACTGGCTCATGGCTCAGGTGCAAAGGGTTATAGTGAATGGGGTGACATCAGACTGATGACCTATCACTGGTGGTGTTCTGCAGGGCCCAATTTTCAACATCTTCAAAAAGGACTTAGATGCAGGACTCAAATGTATACTGAGTAGAGTTTTCAGACAAAACTAAATTGGGAGGAGTTGTTGACTCCCTTAAAGGCAGAGAGACCCTGCAGAAAGACCTGGACAAATTAGAGGGGCCACACAATCACCAGCTACATGAAGTTCAACAAAGGAAAGTGCTGGATTCTGCATCTGGGATGGAGCAACCCTGGATTTATTTACAGACTTAGGAACAAGATGCTGGAGACCATGGCCATGGGAAGATCCGGGTCAATGTCAAGTTGAATCTGAGCCAGCAGTGCCCTGGCAGCCAGGAGGGCTAACCCTGTCCTGGGGGGCATCAGGCACAGCATGGCCAGGCGGGCAAGGGGGGGCANGGCCAGCTGGGCAAGGGAGGGGATTGTCTCGCTCTGCTCGCCTCAAGTCCTGTGTGCAATTTTGGTCACCACAACAGTCACAGGATATAAAGCTATTGGAAAGTGTCTGAAGAAGGACTTCAAAGATTGTGAAGGATCTAGAGGAGAAGCCATACGAGGAATGGTTGAGGTCACCTGGCTTGTTCAGGCTGAAGGAGACTGAGGGCAGACCACTGAGGNGGAGGGGATTGTCTCGCTCTGCTCGCCTCAAGTCCTGTGTGCAATTTTGGTCACCACAACAGTCACAGGATATAAAGCTATTGGAAAGTGTCTGAAGAAGGACTTCAAAGATTGTGAAGGATCTAGAGGAGAAGCCATACGAGGAATGGTTGAGGTCACCTGGCTTGTTCAGGCTGAAGGAGACTGAGGGCAGACCACTGAGGGCTGTCTACAACTTCCTCATGAGGGGAAGAGGAGGGGCATGGACTCATTTCTTCAGTTTATTTTGTATATTAGAAAAACGTTTTACCCAGAGGGTGGTTAGGCAATGGAATGGGCTCCACAGAGCAGTGATCACAGCACCAAGCCTGATAAGATTTCAAGCAGGATTCAGACAATGCTCTCTTGGTGTGACTCTTGGGGCATCCTGTGCAGAGCCAGGAGCTGATCTTTGATGATCCTTGTAGGTCCCCTCTGGCTCAGGATATTCTACAATTCAAGCTGTATCAGAGGCTCTTACACCCCATGAAGTCAGCTTTAGGACTTTTATCATGCACAATGAAAAGTATATCCTTTAGCCACCATACCCAATACCTGAAAGATACAGGAATACTGTCATAATCAAGTATGTGAAGAAACAAATTGGTCTCTGGAGATACCATTATTTAGCTTGCATCATTTGTTTTATCACACATTCATAAAAGGTTCATTGCATTCTCTATTAGCCCTATCAAATATATTTCAGTTTAATGCAGAGATTTATCTTTATATTGGTGATAACACTCTACAGTGACTGATTTGCAAATGCGAGCATTCAATTTTAATTGTACATGCATTAATAAAACATTTTGCAACTACCTACTGCTGAGAAGAAAATAAATTTAGCTTTGATTATTTGTTATTAGTATTCTTGTTGTTACTCTTCGTTTTCTTATCTTATTGTTGTTTTCAGTAAATTTTTCTTATCTCAACCCACAATCTTTGCCTTGTATGCTTTCAGCTGGATGGGGAGGAGGGGAAGTGAATGCTGTGGCCGTTTTGGTTGGAGCACTAGGGAAGGGAATACCATTCCTAAACCACAATGCTGCTATAAAAGACAAAATATAAGACTAAATACATTTTGCACTGATCTGATTTGAATGTTCTTTATGTTTCTAGAAAGCTTCTGATGATGTTAACAAAAATCAATGGACAATTATGAAAATTAAGAAAACGCAAGAATCAGTAGACGTTTTCAATAAAGTTTTAGAGCAAAATAAATATATAGGTACTTATCTATATTTTCCAGTCTACAACTATTTGTGGCTTTGGGGTTTTCTTGAGTCAAAGAGTATCTTTGCACATGTATTGACTGAATTATTTCCATAAACCTCTAAATAACAAAACTACTCATACTTTTAGATCCAACAGTATCATCTCCAACATATCAAATACATCTGGATGATTTCTGCTGTTTTAACTCCCATATTTCAATATATGCAAACCAGAAACACAGAAATGAAAAAAAAATCAACACAGCCTGAAACACAGCAGACAGTTAGCTGACAAAAAGCCGAAAGCAGCACATGAAGAGAATGATTTCTGCAGACCATAGGAAATAAAATTTAAGTCATTAAGATGAGGTCTTAAACAAACAAACAAACAAAAAACAACCCAAAAACAAGACAAAAGAAATGACCTTAATAACCTTGAGAGTTCAACAGTTCAGAATTTTTATTGCTTAGCAAACAGAGTGTACTCACATTTCTCAGTGTGCCTTGCAAAATCTTAGAAACAGCTGTATTACAAAAAAACCCCCCTTGTTATGGTTCTTCAAGGCACTATAAAAATCTCTTCTACGGGCAGTTAAGTAGGACAAGCTACAGTTGTAAGAAATAGAGTTTTATCTCTGATGCTAGTGCCCTTTTATTTTAATAGTGATATTAAATAACATAGGGGCTGAGTAAAACAAAGAAGATTTTTTGCATTGATGAGGTATCTTGATAACAAAAATACCTCCTGCTCTACTGAGATTTTCCTTTATTCAGTACTCCACAGCAATGATATCACGTAAATTATTCATACTTTTGAACAGCTTAACTAATTACAGAGTCAAATTTCAAGCAGTAGAATCAGAAAAATTACTTTAGCACATTGTGTCATTCTATTATAGGATTTTGTCTCTGATCACTACTCTGGTCAAAATGTTGTTAATCTTGGGGTGGGGGTGAGGGCTGCGGATAATGCTGCTACCTTTACTGCATTTGCAGCAAATTTATTCTTTTTAAGCAAATATCTTCTTATAGATAAATCCTGACAAATTAAAATCAGTATTAAATTACATTCAATTGTGATGGTTAATATTAAATGGGAGGATTGGGCTAGATGATCTCCAGAGGTCCCTTCCAACCCTAACAATTCTGTGATTAGTGCTTATATTAATGACAAACCATTACAGTCAAGATTATTAAGTTCACATAAATTTGTACCTTTGGGAAAAACTTCATCTCTAAAGATTCAAATGGGAAAAAAACTTTATATGTAATAACGCTGAAAACCCTGCAGGAAAAAAGCCTGCTTTGTTCTCTGTAAAGGGTCATTTTCTTGGGAAATATAAAACCAATAATGTCCAAAAATCTTAATGTACAGTGGCATTTACCCATTATGACAATTTTGAGTTAAAAAGGCTTACTCTGGAAAAGTTCTGGAATTCAGCAGGATCTCAAGCAATACCACTATTACAGCCAAGATGACAAGAAGCAGAACGTGTAATTAAAACAAAGAACACCAGCTACGCACCATGGCAAGCTTTTGTTTGAGAATAAGCTGACAAATTTAAATATTAATCTTAAAGCTGCTCCCCTGGGGTCACAAGTGAGAGCTGTGAGAGTTGTGAACATTGAAAAAACTTCCAAGCTTTGCTGATTTTGATCACCTGACAGGTAAAATAATTGGAAATGGGATAACTCCCATGTCAATTTTTATTGACATTGATGTCATCCTATAAAGAAAAAGTATGAGGGTTTTTTGGTTAAATCCTTCCAGCCATTTCTGCCAGTAGCAAAACACTGTACTTACTACATTTCTTCACGACCACAAGCTGAAATATTCAAAATGATGAAACAGATTTAATATAGGATAAGAAAATCCCCCAACCAGTAACTATTATGAAGTTATATTTAATATTTAAAAGAAAAAAAATCTATTTTTAATGACCTATGGTACAAATGATGCAAAAACAATCAGTCACCACTCAATACACCACTGGCCTAATGCTCAGCTAGTCCCTGAGCAATGTCTACTTTGAGACAAGGCAGCTTCCCCTCCAGTTTTATTGCTGAGCACTCTGTTACACAGCATGGAGCATCAACTTGGTCAGTTTGGGTCAGCTTCCCTGTTGGTGTCCCCTCCCAGGTCTTTAGCTAGGGGGCAGGCAGAAGGAGGAGACCATGAAGGTCTTGACATTGTAAGCACAGCTCACCTAAAACACTGGTGTGTTACCAACACAGTTTTGCTCATAAATCTAAAATACAACACTGTACTAGCTGTTATGAAGAAATTATGCCCCATCTCAGCCAAAACCAATACAAAGCCTAATACACTATTACCTGTCATAGCAATCCAAAGAGTTAACACATCTCCTGATGTAATTTTGTTGTTTTGTTTCAAATTGAATTCACCAAAGTTTTGTCATTTCTTTTAGGGTGGGTGGGAGATTTAGACAGCAACATGCCCTGAAATGAACCACAAGATTTTTCTAATCAAAGCTATTTCTTGCAGACATTGTGTCAATACTATTGATTGAGCTTCTGCTTAACTAGTGTTAATTTATTATTGAGAAACATAATGCATTAACCTGTTCCAATGGAGGCATGGAACACAGTGTATTTGTCAACAGATTCCTATTTCTTCATCAGGTAAGTGACTTTGAAAATTCTGTGTTTGCTATTTAAGAAGCATATTCAAAATCACCAACTTCTGTTATCACACAAACTGAAAATAAAGTTATGGCTCACGAGTAAGAATGAAGACTGAGTAAGAACCGGTCGAGGTCAGGATGAAACCAGTCAAGAGCAGTGGTTGGAAAACATCAAATGAAAAATGCAGCATCTGACCTAAGAGTGACTGGCTGTGCCAGCCCTGTCTTCAGGGTAATCCAGGAGCTATACTTTTAAGGGCAGTATTTTAGCCCCATCCCAATCACCTAAGATTTGTATGACTGACATTTTAATGCAAGAATAGTTTTTTCTGCTAATTATGCACATTACTCTCATCTGTTTCAAAAAACCACTGTCAATAAAAACCAGCTTGAACGCTGCTCTTATAAACAGCATTTTACAAAAACCCAATCTCTTCTTCTACCCTCCAAACTATACTGAACCACTGAAAACAACACTTTAGAATGAAGTAAGTGACCACAGAAAGCTCAAGAGGAACTTACAAGTTTTGCTAATCTGAAAGTTTCTTCTATTCTGTCAAGGTTCAGGTGACTCCCACATATTAGTTATATTCACCAATCAAAATCATACATTTTGTTGGAAGAAAGAATTATGCCACAAAAAAGTAGTTTAGGAGCTGCCCATTACTGCAACATGGCACTGAAGACATGAAGGCAAATCCTCCACTGCTACGAAAATTGCTCACAATAAGGAAATTGCTCACAATAAAGAACAATTTAGTCTGAAACAATACCCAAGAAATACCACAATAATTGTAAACGATTAAGTGAACTCCACGCATATAACTCAGGAAACTACGGTATTTCAAAATCAGCGTATTTAGACTGATGAAGTTTCAACTGATGGTGGCACTTCACACATCCATTAGCTGCCTCTCCTCGCTGAGCACATTTGTTTTGTTGAAATCATCATTACCAGAGAGTTACATTTCCTAGACTAACATTAACACAAGGTTTTCCATCACATCTGTAACACAATAGCTGGTTATAAAGGTCCACAGAACAAACATGTTCTTCCCATCCTTCTTCATCCCTGTTGCCACCCTGCTAACTGTTAGACATCCTTTCATGTGTATTGGTGCTGTGCTGAAAGGCTTGGTTAAGAGCTCTCTTGAATAAAAGAGGGAAGAGCTACTAGAGAGACACAAATAGAAAAAAACATTTCTGACCTCTCTTAAACAGCCATGTGAAAACCATATTAAACAGAAATAATATGTAGAAGATCACAGAAACAGTACTTCTGTGATTGTAATCCTTTAAGATAATACACTCTTACAACTTAATGAATTCCTGTATCACATGAAAGGAATGTTCCCTAGACAATTTCAATATTTAAAATATTTAAAATATAATCCAGAAAGGACGACTAAGTGATCTGAAAGACAGAACATTCATAAAAAGTATAATCTTCACTGGGTTTCCATCTTTGAAAACTTGAATCTGAACTTAAATCCGAACATCAACTTCTCAATTTATCTTTCAAAGACAACTTACTTCCCAATTTATATTTGATCCATAAAATCTAGAAGTCTCACAGCCTGCACGGGAGGATTGCTATGGACTTTCACCTTCTTTGAAAGTAAACCAAACACTTCTGTAAGTCTGCGCCTGAATCTGGAAAGTTTATCGCCTTCAAAAAGCATTAGTTACCAAGTCTGGTAACTATGTTGATGTAAGTGGTACATATTCTGCACTTAATGTAGCCTTTACCAATCATGCATTAATGATTTAAGAGTCATTGTACCCCCAAGGGACAAAATCAATGGTTCCACCTTTGAAAAAATCTTATTCTGCCCTGAAAAGTAACACAGCTTTCAGAGTACGAAGTGATCTCAAATTTTACTGGTTACAGTACTTCCCCTGTTCTCATGTGGGCTAGGCAATTTCTTTTGACACATCTGGATCTTTTAACATCCATCAGCACAAAAATGGCCAGGAACAGGTGTAAATATAAAAAGGAGGGCAAATATTGTATATTATGTTGATTGATGCAAAGAGACCTCTACATTAAAAATTCATCTAATCTGGTAATTTGTCCAAAGCATGTAAGAGAGAAACAGGAAAAAAACAAACAAACAAACAAAAAAAACCCAAAAAACCAAAACCAGTATATTATAATGGCGCCTTAAACCTCATAAAACTATTCATATTTGACCCCATACTTTTCAGTCTTCCTGATTTGCAACACATGAAATAAAGCCTATAATATCAGTCATAGTATTTCATCTGCACATGATTTATTTTTGTGTATCTGAAATCTTGTACTTTCAGGGCCAAAAGAGGGCAAATTTATCTCAGCTCTTAAATGAAGAAAAAGCATATTTTATTCCTGCTAGTAGTTAAATAATACCTATAACTCTGGGAGTTAAACAGATGCTTGCAAGTTATTTCTAACAGTAACAAAGAACACCTTGTGCATCATAACATTACACTTTTTAAAAGGCCCTACCAATTACAGAGAATGTAGGAGGCAAAATGATCATCCTGACTGTTCAGCATCTTCATTAGCAAGCAACAAAACAAGATAAGCCTTATTGACAACAGAGATAAATTTCTTCCTCTGCTCTCATTAGCCATGTCAGCTCCTTAGATTTGCAAGGTACATTTTCAGATAGGAAAAAAAAAAAAATCAGCCTAGTGGGTAACATCCCAGTTCTTGTTTTAGCCTTGAGTTTAACCTACTTTCCACCAAAAAAAAGCTAAAAAAGAAAGGTAGACATTTTTCTTGAATTGACTGACTGACGAATGTGTGTACATTTCACATTCTTGCAATGACTGCAACCTACATAGCCATTCCAGAGGTGGACTGCTGGCCAGGGTCTTGCAAACAATACTGTTACAGCTGCACAGCTGTCATAGCTGTGAAGTCTATCTGAGGACCTGAGTAAATGATCTGATTTCCAGACTGTTACAACTAGATTAAGGCTAGTACTCTACTCACTAGCTGAATTATGCTTGATATGTTTGCATGTGCTTTCTTAATCACAACTTTGTGAAAATCTTCTAAATGAGAAACTGATGGAACAAAATTTCTTCAATTTTGCATCACTACCAACCCATGAACCTTGCAGAGCAATCATAGTATCCAGGTACTCAACTGCCAACTAATTGTGAGCTGAAGTTCACAGTGAATGAAGAGCAGTCTGGTATGGTCCTGGAAGGGGGATAAGGGAGTCTGAAAGACCTTCATTTGTCTAAAGTGAAAGTGTATGCTGCTAAAAACCTGTCCAGGCCAGCAATGATTCTCCAAACTGGAAACCTTAAGTCAACACTGTAGAGAACTTTACACTTTGACCTTCCTGCCCAGATCTATAAGCAGTTTTAAAGCATCATATTAGCACCAGCCTTTAGAGAAGAAGGAAGGAGGGGAGAAGGAAATAGAAAGACTAGTGTTTATATAGGTGTGCAAACTGAGGGTATGTACTCATTAGCAAAAACAGCACCTGGCCAAGGTAGTAATTTTACATCTTTGTCAAATGTAAATAAAAGCAAATATGGAAAAACCCATTTGATGTTAGTGGTCTGGCAGTGGAGAGGGAACAGACAATGTTATACAGATCCACTAACTATATATTATTTTAATGAAGAAAAATATGTAATGCAATAAAGTCTACAGTGAGTGAAGGTGATGTACATACAATCTGTTTTGTATTTTATGAGTGAGTTTAAATACTGTGAAGAGACAGACAGAAAATTAATAAATTACCTACTTAGAAAAATACTATCATGCCACAGTGGGCACTCTGAAGCAATCCTTCTGTAAGTAATTCTGAAGAATACAACACTTTGACCTAAGACATCACCAAGACTAGACAGAGTGTTCTAACTCTTAATATTTTATATTAAACAATAATTCTAATTCATGAATATCAAAATATCAAGTCACTGCAACTAAATTCACTGAGTTATTTTTCAAATAGCTTCAGTAGCCTAGAAGACATTTTTCTCTTTATCTGCTACCTAGACAGATGGTCTACAGTCCTATATTTTAAATTTACCTCTCCAATGTCAGAAATCCAAAGAGCTTAGAAACCTGGGTTAGGAGCAAGCCTTCATATACATGTTCCTTTGGAGACCAAATGAAAGATCCTAGACACCTAAAAACTAGCTTTTTGTTTGAAGTCAAAGAAGAGTAGAGATTAACATTCTATTCCAATGTGGATGCTGAATATATGTAACTAAGCCAAGACAGAATGACTGTTGAAGTAGAGGGATCGTTAAACATAATTAAAATGGGCTATTTGATGCATCACCATTGCCAGCAGACTTAAAAAAAAAAAGTTATGTACACAGAATTGAAATGGAGAAAAGATGAAAATATGGAATATTTCATCGTTCAGCAATAAAATACTTAATAGTGTTTCTTTGTTGTAGATTTAGTTTTGCTGGACACAAAATTAACTACGTATTAACAAATGGAATAACTAAAATTAAATCTTTATTTCTTTATTCCTTTAACCTGGCTCCTGAATCTGGAAGTTCTACTTCAGGTGACCTGGAAAGGATAACATTTTATTAAAATGTGGAACAAATGGATCACCTCCCAACATCCCAGCTGTGGTGTAACATTTTTTATCCTCTTTCCCTACGATTCCCAGAAAGTCTGGACATGAAGAAGGTAGTTTAACTGATGCCATTTGCCTTGTCTTCACACAGATTCAGTGTGGACTTTTTCAAACATTTAAATATTATTTTCCAGTTTATTTTTTGGAAGTCCTGGACCTGAAACGCCATATTCAAAGGTAATCCGAATTGTGAGAACATGACAGGAGGAAAACAAGGCCGATTTGTTCCACTGGAGCAGTGTATTCTGAGTTGTATCTTTTCCAAAGGTTTACAATAATGCAACAAACCACCAAAAATACAAACAAACAAAACCCAGCAAAAACCTGCAGCCTTTATACTATACATACTACAAATTAAAAAACAGCTACCAAATAAACATTTCACCTGAACAATCAGGAAAAATAATTAATGTTAGTAAATAAGACTATCCTAACAGGGTCTTCTACTTTCTTATGTCAATATGGGAACTGTGAAAGATAAAGAAAATGCTAAAATGCTTCAGAAGAGAAATGACCTATGCTATCAAAGTAGAGAGTCATACATACTGAACTGATCCTATCGGTGTCAACAGAAGGAGTTCAGAAGACCTGAAATTTCCACATTAATGAATTCCTGCTAGTCACGATGGACTACAATGTACTAAGTTTAGAATGATTTCTTGGAATGGAGACAATGCTGGACAAATACAAGATAATTCACACTTCCTATTGACTTTGTTTCAATACACAGTAATGTCATTGCCTCATGACTTTCATAGGGACTGATAATGAAAAACATGATATACAGGATTTTCATACAGAAGATCGAGATGTGATTCTTTGGACAGATTCCTTCTGACAGACACTGGAAAGAATTAAAATTCAAAAAAGTAACAAAATGATAACTCTGCAGCAACTATACAACTATTCACTAAGTACCATATAGCTCTTCTTATTCCAAATGAGTGGCTGTGTGATTTACAAACAAGATGAGGTCAAATATTCAGAGCAGAGTCATTAAGGAAAAGCTATTATTTAATGTGTCATTTGAGTTTTCTGGTCTCAACTAACCTGAAAATTCATGCAAAATTTATTCTCAAGGGTCTAAGAAGCTTAGAAATATTGAGAAGTGGATCTGGGTTCATTCAACGATGTTCCATAGGGGTATTTTGAACAGTTATTACTATTGATGCACCACTTGCACTCGCTTTCCAGACTGGGAAAAAATGCTGTATTAAATGACATAACAGTGAACTAACGTAGAAATGTAAGAAATACTGGGTTGCAGGAACAGAAAAGGAAGATTTTAGTTTTTGAAACAGCTGGGCATTCAGGTGGTGGATTTTTCCCTTTAACTGATGTGTCTATCAACCAAGGCTGCTGTTTTTCCTTCTTTAAAAGAAATAGAAAAGCAATTCTATTTTACATTTCTAATAGTTCTGAAGTCATTACGAACATGGACAATCACTTTTTCACATCAGAGGTCAGCTAGATGAAAGGAGGTTTTATATAAGTCGAAGAAATTCTGTCCAGTCTTGCTTGGTTACACACAAAGGTGACCAGAAAATAGCTTTCACTGATCAAGTAATGCTCAGCAGCACAAAACAGGACTGGCATCCATCTCATTTTAAGCAAAAACTAATGAATTCCAAAATGATGTAAAATATATATTCAGACCCATGCCTATGTTTTATCCATACACAAATGTATCTAAGTAAGTTTAAATATACCCAGTATGTACAAATCAGACTTGTACCTTCAAAATCTATCAAAAACACTAAACTAATGAAGCTAGGTGAGGTGAAACAGTAAAAGATACCTTAGTAAAAGAAATCAGGTTAAAACTGGCAGTGAATAGCTCTGCCACTATGATCATAAATTACATTCAAGATAAATTCCACCTCTGGGTAAGAAGCGCCTCAAGAAGTCCTTGAGGTGGGCTGACAGGACTGACAAACTGAGCGTGTTGTAACTCAAGTGTGCTAAGAGCAACCGATGAGTAATGAAAAACATCAACCTTCAGCTTAATTATCATCATTTTCTGTAGGAAAGCACAGCAAATACCAGCTACCCACAGAGAGCATTTGAAATATGCTGCAAACTTTTTACCAATATCATCATTAGTTTGTGGGTCCAGGCAGTTGTATCTCACCTTAACTGTATAGCTGGAGGATGTGATCTCTAGTGTCCATTCCCTCTAACACAACATGGGAGCCAGGCTAGTTTTCCTTGCTGTAGGCAGGATTATTTATTTAGGATTGTTATTATCTTCTTTATACTTTATTTTTTTTTGGTCATAATCTGGTCTTAGTGCTAATAAATGTTTAAATAATAATAAAAAAGGCTGTTATTTATAGTTTTCCAAGCCAACTACACGGGCAATAACACACTTTGGGATTCTTCCAGAGTTCAACATCACCACAGAATTTGATGTCTCCCCCTTCCTACATCAATACAGTATTTATGTTTAGTTTAATTACTGACATTAGAAATTAATTTTCCCTTTTACAGATTTCATTTGTCTGTCACACAGGACTGCTTTTTTTCCTTCTATAGAAGAAATAGAAAAGCAAATCAGTTTTACATTTCTAGCAGTTCTGGAGAATATACAGAACAAGGATTAAGAGCTGAATGGACAGGTCACAAATGCCTTACAGAAAATGTTATCTTCTCCCATTAATGTTCTTAATTATTGGCATTGATGCTAGGACAGGTTGCTACTGTATAAGGTGTATTAGTTAATTTATTAAGGAAATACCTAACTAGGATGAATTTCATATTAATACAACCTTTACCTGCTTTCCAAACTGAAAAATGTATTTAAACTTGTAATACTTTAAACTCTAATCTAATGCATTTATAAAATTAATGCCAACTTAAGTAAGCAATATTTTCAATAATAATTAAGATTTACACTTAATGACAGTCTAACCAACCAGACAGTTTGAGAATCAGTAACTACAACAAAGCACAGAACTCCAGTCTGGCTCTGTAAACATCAAAACCTAACAGCTAGATACAAAAGAAAAAAAAAAATCTAATTTCTATGGCAAACAGCAATATTCTGCATCTTGAGGTAACACCTCACTTAGACCTTCAATTTTCAGAAAGGCAAGCAAATAGGTTGCTTAATGCTTTCTACATTACCTTGTCTCAGACTTAAATGGATCAGAAAAAGGAATCAACCTTTATTATAAATGTCCCTTCTCAATTTATGTGTATCTACAGATTTTGCAAGAACATAACATACCTTTTTTCATTTACAAGAGTCCCCTTTTAGAAGTTAATTTAGAGCTCTGATTATATGCCAAATTTCTATGGAAAAATATCTCAACTATTCTTATCCATTCTAATCTCAATACATGGCTTTTATGTTTAAGATCACTAAAATACATATAGTTAACTAAAACTGCAAAGCAGCATTAATCAGCATTGACATGAATATGTAGGGCATAAAAGCAAGCACCTGAAATGGTCTTTGGCAGCAGAAAATTAGTTTCTAGTGTTTTAATTTCTAGAATGACAATAACTGAGTATTTGGTATACTTTGGCAGAAATACCTAAATAAACTGCAAAAAAGTTGTTTCTGTATGGAAACATAGCTAAATTTGGTCATTTCAAACCAGCAAAACACCACCAAAATAACAGATATTGCAGATAATTATTCCTCGGTGTTGTTGTTTGTTTTTTAATTTTTGAGGGTCAATTAATTTCCATCAGAATTAATTTACAAGTAAATGTCTGCAAGAGTAGTGGGTTCAAATACACACGTTTTTCAACGTCTATCAGGTAAGAACTGAAACGAACCACCTACCATGTATTTCACAGGAGGGTAGGCAATAGTTGTCTTCTTTCCCATCCTAATTCACAGAATCATAAAATGGCCTGGGTTGAAAGGGACCTTAAAGGTGATCCATTTCCAAACCCCCAGCATGGGCAGGGATGCCACCCACTAGATCAGGATGCTTGGGGAAATTCCTAGCACAAGTTTTCATTCATCTTCTTCAGTCAGTCATTAATCTTGCTCAGTATGGTAAACACCACTAATGCTTAGCAGGTCTCAAATGTGGTAAGTCAAGATGAGTAGTAATATTGTATGGAAAAAGTACTCATTACCATTCTTGCATTAGCATTTTATTCTTGGAGGAAAAATAGTGATTCATTAATAACTCCTGCAGGGTGTCCTACAGAAAAGGTTACAAAGGTAAAGACGTCATCATTTTAGGTTTCCAAGAATATTTTAATTAATTCAGCAGAAAAATTGTTAAATACCAATGCATATAGGTAGGACAAAGCTTAAAATCAAATGCATTTCTAATATGCAACTAAAGGTGGCAGCAAATGTTTGTTCTTTATTATGGGCCCAGAGTTAATCTTTGAAGAGCTTCAAACGCTATATCTCAAGGTTCTACCCAGAAATGAGAGTCAAATGGATCCTGAATGTCAGTTTAATGTTATGTCAAGAATCAAGCTGTTCCAATGAACACAATCTCTAAGTGATGAAATTTCTCCACACCAGCCATCTCCAACTTTGCTTTTTATATTTACTGATGTAAAAGCAATACAACCTAACATGGCCACCAAATAACAACATAACACAAAGATATTCCAAATTAGACACATTCCAGTATCAGAACCTGTATGCTGTAAAGGTAGATAAGGGAAAATATTTCCTACCTCAGTCAAAAAAGCCCTCTAGACCCAAAGCCTGCCTTTCTTCTCCACCATAACATCCAGAATGCATGCAAGCTATGGAGAGAGCTCACCTAAATTCTAAATAAAAGACAAACTTGAAATATTTAGTATAAAACATCAGTAGGAGAAATCTTGCTAGTCTGCCTAAATTTGCATTTGTTCTTTCTTCTTGGAATAAGCACCCACACCTTCAGTCAGTTCTCATTATTGCTGCAAGTACTGATGTCATTAATCAAGTTACAGAAAACAGTCTAGCCTATTTAACTCTGCAGACTATACTTACATGACGCACAAACGAAAATAAGGCAAAAAATGATTCTGCAGAAGGAGAGTCAGTGGCAGGGTGCTGGTCTGTAGGGGGAAACCTGTGTGTGTGTGTCTGTGTGTGAAAAAGAAAGGAGGTAAAAGGAAGAAGGCCACAAAGAGGATCTGGAGTTCCACAGGAACATTCTTATTTACTTAAAGCTAAGGTCCTAAGTACTTCTGCAGAAACAGGAGCAGAAGTACTTTCTTCACTCGTATTCTTTAGGAAGGAATAAGGTTCAATCAGATAAATAGGCTTGTAAACATGCCCTTCAAGTTCTTTCACCTTCAGTTCCACTTAGGAAAAAGTGTTCTTTGGTGGAGACTTTTTTATTTTGGAAAATATGCATTACCTAGAAGATATACATTACACATATGATGGGCATATCTATACAATGACTTAAAAAACCATGTGGGTAAATGAGCATATATATTATATTAATTTATTTTTTAAAATATTGCAGAGTATTAGAAGTTAAACTGGCTAACCATCCAAAAGAAAAAGTATTACTTTTCACATCGTAGAAAGTTCACAATAATATCACTTAAAATATTATGCTACCTTGGTTGAGGGGATAAACTGACAAGCGTCATCTTGAAATATGACTGAACTAAGATTTAAGTATGATTTGAATATACTGCTTTGACTAGTTAGCAATATACATCAACATAACAGTAACAACAACAACAACAAAAACCCAAGTTGTGAATTCTCAACTGGATGTAATAAATTTCAAGCTATATTTTCAGGTGTATGTTCTTTAGTTTGCTTAGCTACATTTGTACCTTCTTTCCTCTAGTCAGGATGAATTTGAGCATGACAACACATTGCAACATATTTTCCAGAAAATACCTCTTGGTATTTCAGGTTTTGGACTTAATGGGTTTTGTACAAATAGCTGGCACAGTGAGGCTGACACACAGCAAGTCACTGAAATTTAGGGTCAACTATTACTTGGTTTACAGTTCTTACAGCTTCTATCAAATTTAACCTACTCAAAGGGAGTGTATCACCCAGCGTGAGGAAAAAGTTGATAGAGTGAAAAACAGCAGAAACACTGTATCCATGAGGAGATTTATTAGTTCCTATGCAATGTCTATATGCTGCACTGTGTGTGAACACACACAGACCAGACTTGTGCTCAGTCAGAATGACGTGCAAGGAATATGGCCATGGTTGCCATCTGCTATCAGAGGATTACTGAATACTCCCACTTCATCTAGGAAGTTGTCAAAGGGATAATGTGGCTGTGTTTCATGGGACATGGTAGGGTCTAGTGTGTGTTAAAAAAGTAGAAGTTAAGCATATATTTATGAACCTCAGTGACAATTTTTTTGCACTGTGATGACATTTATGATAAAGTTAATAACTGGGTCAGTTGAATCAGGAACTCAATTTTGGACAGGTCAAGTTTAGGAGAATAACACAAGTTCAAAGGCAAAATGTGTTGTGGTTTATAAATAACAATTTATTTGCAGGAAGGATGAAAGTGAGAAACATCAGCAAACAGATAACCAAAATGAGACTTGACATATGAAATAGAAAAAATTGTAGAGTATCTCTTCACCCATTAATGCAGCTCCCTCCTCACCACCACACCAAAAAGAAAAGGAAATCCTATTAATGTGAAAAGGAAAGAATGCGAGAAGACACAAGAAATTTTGCACATTTTTTTCTTAGTTTAAGACACTAAAATAAAACTACTGATTGACAAAATTATCTGTATCTGTTATTAGTTTCAGCAGCAAAAATGAAAGGAATGAAAAGGTAACAGAAGAGTGTGAAGTGGTGCTTGACGGAGAAATGCTGAAGTCTAGAAGTGCTTACTGCTAAGTTAACATGTTCAGACCCATGATTTCAAGATGTCATTAGGCTGCAAGCTTATCTGAACACAGAATAAATCACATTTTTTTCAAAAAATAATAATTTCATGTCCAATTGCAAAGTATTATGCTTTGATTCACTTACCACCCATGATTTTAGACTGGCAGTTGATAAATTCTGGCTTCTTGTCTGTAAGGTATCGCTGACAAGTGTGATGTAGAACCTGAAAGAATGTGCATTTTTCTGAAGCTGTGTTTGCTACCCATTGGTCAAACGCATTTTCAAATAGTAAGTCAAATTCTGGGGAATCCTTGAAGAAAAAAAAAAGGACTTGTTATTATTCCAGTCTTAAAAATTATTTGGAGAAAGATATTTTTTAAAACGTACCGTGTTGCAAAAGGCAGAAAGGTCATGCAACTAATAACCATCCTGGTGTTACTGCATATTTTTGAATGAAAAAGACTAAACAGGCAGGAAATCTTTTTTCTTACTGTTATTTTTAATGAGGAATAGACAACTATGACAAAAATATCTCAAAACAAAAATAATTTAGATCAAAACTTCAAAAGTCAAATTCTCATAAGAAACCCTTACTATCTTCACATACATAGTTATTTGTGTCTTCTATATTATGCAAGTATTTATGCCTCTCAACACAAAATCTATGGTTACACTATGTTATAGAAGATGTGGTTCTGCCCTCCACACTCAACCAAACAAATAAGCTAAGTCCTAAGCAAATAAAAAGTCCTAGTTGTTTATTTAATGCATTTTCACAAAGTGTTGCTTTTGTGAGCAAAAGGCCACTCTCAGAACAAATCACAGTGCAGCTCTATACCAGATTTGGCTGCCAAAATAAAAGGATTTTACGCAAGATGTCATGCTATATATTTAATATTTGTGAGACACTGATTTGTAGTCTAATCTAGTAAATGTTCTTTTCCAACTGACGGGGAATTCACAAGGAGATGAGTTGGAAAGAAACATTTCTAAGCTTAAGAGCTTGGTAGGACTTTCAATCTATTATGTACATAGCTGCATAGCAGATGCTGAAAAGGGCCTAAAACTCATATCCCTTATCTAGTTGTCATTTTGCTTGTTTTCATAGTTCCTTTACCCACAGAAAACGTAATTCCACTCCTTGCATTTCATAGGGCAGTGGCCAAGGGCTTCTTTTTTCTACCAAGTCTTTAGGTAGTAACTAGACTTGGTCCTAGGCACTTTAGGTACTAACCAAGACTTGGGTAGTGACAGAATTTAGTGCACCATAGTTAAGACAATTACATGGCTGATCAGAGCACAACTTTGAAGAAACCAAGGGAGTTAATCACATAAATATTTTACTATAAAAAGAACAAAAAATCACTTTGTGAGGACATAGCATGAGCCACATTTTTAACTTCTAATTGTGTTGTTTAAGTACTGGAGAGTTGTATTCATAAGCCTAACACATATTAGTACAACTTTGTCTTGAGATAGCTCAAGGTGGGCTGCATAGTCCAAATTAAAGGAGTAATTCCACAGCTATTTAATACAGGGTTGATTTGTTTTATTTCAGTTTGGTAGTTTTTTGTTTAAATCAGTGTTCACTTGCCATTTGCAGCTAAAGGACACTACCACATTTTCTAGCATAAGATAAGGATTGCCAAAATATCTGAGGAGAGGAGTGGCCCAGAAAAAATGCAGGAGTCACAAGATTTCACAAACTTGAATCTCAGCAATCTCCTCTTTACTTCTACCTATTGCTCTATCTCACAGCACAGCTGCATACCAAAGTAGATCCCAAGAGGCTTAAAGCTGAAGCAAACAAGGCTTTTACTTTGCTCTTTACAAAGGAAAGAGAAAGTAGTAAGAAAAGTAAAAGAAAACATCCATATGACGGAGTTTTAGCCTCTGCCCATGTTTCCCATTAAAATTTACTTCACATATTCCACTTAGTTAAATATTTTTTTGACAATTTGCACTTAAACCTGTACCTTATATTTCCAGATGCCTTTTGAATACAAAGAATGCCTGGTTCACAAATCAGTTGCATAACAGTTCAATTTTCATTTTCTAGATGTTGAAAACTGTTCAAACTCACCCGATTAGGGTCTATACCATTGACCTGCCGAAGCTGCTCAAGCATCCACTGCGTTCTCCTGACAAATGACGTGGAGCCTTCAAATTGCTTCACCTTCGTAATAGATGCTTGAGCTGGTTTCTTGTTTGTCACTGAACACACAGAAAAACATATAATTGAAATGGGCTTTGTGATTCAGGAACATGCTGTTTCCTTCACTTATCACTAGCTGTTTTGCTGGTGTATATTCTACAGAGTCTCACGAAGCAAACACGTCACCAATTCTGACAGAAGGCATTCTCCTTCCAGGATAACTTACTGAAAAGCGAATTCCTTATTGTCAGAATGGTGATATGATGCCAAACAAGCTGTGTACTACTCAAAATTGGATATATTTTAGCCATTATCAACACCCTGTAAAAAAACCCAGAACTACAACAACTGTCTTTCCATTTCATTCTTACAACAACAAAATCACAGAATGGCCTGGGTTGGAAGGGACCTCAAAGATCATCCAGTTCCTATCTCCCTGACATGGTCAGGGACACCTGTCACTAGACCAGGTTGCTCAGAGCTCCATCCAGTCTGCCTAAACAACTCCAGTGACAGGGCATTGACCACCTCTCTGTGCAACCTGTCCCAGTGCCTCTCCACTCTCCCAGTAAAACAGTAAACATTTTTTTTTTTTCCTAATATCTAATCTAAATCTACTCTCTTTCAGTGTGAAGCCATTTCCCTTTGTCCTATCACTACATGCTCTTGTAAAAAGTCCCTCTCCAGATTTCTTGTAGGCTCTCAGGCACTGGAAGGCTGCAATTAGGGCATTCCAAAACATTCTTTTCTTCAGGCTGAACAAACCCAAGTCTCTCAGACCTTCCTCATAGGAGAGGTACACCATCAATTACCTTACTGTTCTCTTTTCTCCATACTAATTTACTTAAGTTTCTCATATTCAGCATTGAGCATTAATAATTTTTCTCATCTTCTCAATTTAGGAAATAGAGAAGGGAAAAAACCTAACCATATGACCATACAAGTATATGCACCTCATTAAAAAAATCTGTTAGACTGAATTTCATATTGCTGATTGAAACAAAACATTTTTCCAGTCTTTTTAGAACATGGCACATATAGGTCATGCTTGTATAACACCATCAACATTTGTGGCATTTGATTACCAGTCATGTGACACAGGTATATGCACTGTAAATCCATCAATCTGTGCATTAGATAATAGTCTGTGAAAAACACAGGTATAAGAATTAAGGAACTAAAGTTTTCTTGACACCTCTCCTTCTAAATATTATGTACCACTAACAACAACCATGAATAAGAATGATATTAGTTATTATAAACAAAATGTATGTTAAAAACCATGAAGAACAACACTACTCTGATTTTGGAAAATAACAAAAAAGGCAATATAATGCTCAAATTAGTATATCATTAAGTCAGAATTGGGTTTTCAAAGAGTACTTAAGGCTAACTTTTCAACAGCAGGAAAACTCACTTCCTGCATTAGACATTTTCTGTAAATATTCTTCTAATCCGTATAACTCGATGGAAGTTCTATAAGCAACTTCAGACATTTTCTGTAGTCAAATGTGTGTTTTATTTACATGTTACTTATCTGTTGCTGCATGTTAAGTCACTCCCAAACACACTTCCACTTTCTGTGAAGAAATAATTTCTATAATCATTGTATTGCATAATCTACTAAAGCTGGGGTGTCATCTATTTTTTTCCTACTTAAACTCTTTCCAAAAATAATTTTACCCATATGGTCTGCCAAATAAGAGTATTATTGGAAAAGTCACTTTTCTCTGCTTTTAGATGCTAGCAGTTAAAGAAAGCTTCTAAAATAATCAAGACTTAAACAGCAAGATTGCTTATTTTTGTGCACCCCATTTGCCCAAATAACCAGGAAAAGTAAGAGGTTTCCCACTCTGAGAATGCATGCTGCATGCACTTCTGCACCCAGGGACAGTAAGTAAATACTGATGTAATACCTTACCATTCCATGAAGTTAAAAAGCTAATAATGGTTCTTAAGATGAAAATTTTAAAACACACAGATCAGTGTCTTGATGTTAAAAGTACTTTGGAATAGATTAGCAAAAGCGGATTAACATGAAAAATTCTTTTCAGTATCTCAGATTTAGATGTTTTCAGTTCTGTGTGTCTTCTGAAAGTCCAAACACCCTTATGAGAAATAAACTCATTAACAGAAAATTCATTCCAAGGAAATTTTAGTAGAGAAAAAAAACAAACCAAAAGAGATATAAGAATTCCACAAGGCAGATAACTGTTTTTAAGAAGCCACCTTGGAATAGAAAGCACAGCTGGACTCAGTATATTGATCAGCCTATTGACAAGAATGTAGTAAACAGACTGCCAGAAATCTCATTGACAGTGGAAGCATTGAGAGCCAAACTGGCGCATGGTGAAGTTCGTGATTTAGAATCTTGCATCAAATGGTACAGAACACAGAAGATCAATGCATTATCAGAAATGTAGCAGCAAAATTAGACCAGAACGACTACTGAAATGCAAAGACTACTATTACTAAGAAGTGAGATTAGTATTAAAGATTCATTGCTTACTCCATGGCCCATGCATCCAAACAATCCCAAAAAAGCAGTGGTGTCAGGAAACCTATCTATACCTACAAGATATATAGAGGTTCTGTTTCTACTTCAAATCTACACAGTATTGAGTAGGAAATAAACTCAAAAGCTGTACAAGTTTATGTGCCTATCTTCTCCAAATTTACTCTTTGTATGTTATTCATGTCTTTTCTATCAACTCCAGTGATCACTTTGAAACACTTTACAGCATTCTGCTAGACCCAGTTTCATGAATCTTCTACAAAGCAGTACTAATTGAAGGCTATTTAACAGTGACTCAACTTTTAGGGCCTGTGGATTGTTCTTTTTCCTTGCAATTTGGGCAATGATCTACTGCTAAATGAGCTATGTATTAAAAAGCAAAAATTGTGCATACGTACGTAAGTCACACATATAATTAACAATAGCAGCTCTACAAAACAAAGGGTTTGACCCTAGGAAGCACGAGATGGACCGTGTGATCAAACATTTGCTTTTCCTCTTCAGAGTCTCATGGATAACCCACCATGAAATGTATAGCCTCAAACTTTAATACAGAAAACTTCTTATTGTTCTGAAGGCTTCTACACGACGTACATTCAAATGCCCTTGAAAACAGGGGGCATTACATCTTTCAAGGTGAGAACATCAGATTTTACAGATGATACTTAAGCACTAAATGTCTAATTTCAGCATCTCCAGAAACTGGTGATGGTGAGATTCTACTAATCTCCAAACTTCTCTATACACTACTTAATAATCAATGAGCAGCAGCTTTGTCCTCATTTGGAGCCATTAGTGCTCTGTACTGCAGTGAAAGATTCATATTACATTTCCAAACTTCATCACCTCCCAAAAATGCCTATTAGTGATGAACTATAAAAGCATCTTGATTAGATGACTGTTTCTGTATCATCCACCACATAACTCTGGGAGAGGCCAATCTTCTATGGAGGAACCTACAAGGATCTTGGGTATTCCATCACCTTAGGCAGAAATTCAGTCTGCAGCTAAATGATGCAATCTTGGGAAAACAGCAGTTCCTCCTTTACATCTCACACTCATGATTACTTAGCACAGCCAAACAGATCTAGCTGCATTTCAGCTTTCGTGTCAGTATTTTAGCAAACAGCTACCATTTCTATAGCATTCAAACAAACAGCTACTCACAAACCCACCAAACACAGTTTAAAACCATCATTTAGTCCATGACAGCTTGACAGTAATATGGCAGTCACTGTAACTCTGAGAAACCCTTTGGCAGCCAGGAAAACCATCCTCACTAGCTGCTCACTCTGTTGCTTAAAAAACTAAAGCACTTCACCAGCCACTGAGTGGGAGTTATCTTGCAAACATATAAGAAGTATTTTCTAAAAAAATGAAAAAATGTGAAAGCAATTACATACACCTAGACACATTCCGTCTTTGACAAATCATTTAGGCATTCAGGCTAAGATCTTACATAATCATTATCTATCTTAATAAAAGCCAATATTTAAGTTATGCTTCAATTTTAAGTGGTTTTCTTGCTTGCTTTGCCTTTTTTTGAAACTGTAACACTATGCCTTCAAAATAAGAAGCTGTAGCAGCATGGACAAAATACATTTATTTGGAATTCATCAAAAAATAGTAGGTTTATACTGCATTTCTGTGTGTCATAGATGGAAATAAGATTTCTTCTTTTTAAGTAACGTACAGTTATCGTGGAAGTAAGAAGATGTGTGAGAAATCAGCTACAGCAATTTATGACGGAAGACATTGTGAGGTTTGGTGACTTTTTTGTATCTTTGTCCAGCTGCTAATCAATTCTGCAATGCTGGACTTTTTGATTCAGAGGATAAAGCACAAGTAATTTGTAGAAATGCCCCAGAAGTTTGAGAAATAAATATTTCTTGGGTTTTCTTTCAAATGACAAAGTACAAAGGCTCAAAGAAAAGACCTTAAGATATCTATGAGGGCTGGTCCCCATTTGCTATTCTCACCTATGTAACTCCAAAGCAAAAGGGAAGAAAAGATTATCTATCTCTATTCCTCCAACATAAGAAGCTCTTCCTTCTGTCACTAAGACAACCTCACAATTGTTTTGCCCCTGTTTCAAAATCCTACCCTCCCTGTTTTCTTCCCAAAGCAAGGAAATGAAGACTAGGCAGGGGAAAGGACAATAAATAACACATCCCCTTAACCCTTCTGATAGTACAAGTTTGTATTACTCTGTTGTGCAAGGCTACAAGGCAGCTCAAGTAGTACTGTTCAGGTCACATGGTCCCCAAAGTATGGTCCTGGCAAGCAACTTCCAGATTTTCTTACAACAACCTTCCAACAATCAGAAAATTGAAGCTGAGAATTAAGATGGAGCAAACAGGTGCAATCTGACTTATTTAGGTAGTGAGGAGTAAGATCCAGATACATGAAACTGTCTTGGTATATGTGAATTTTAAATAACCTATTTCCAGTCTGCTTTAGATGACACTTGTGAGCTTTGATACCTATCAATTCCAGCTTTGAGTTTGAGCACCAAAACTTGTAGTGTTTCATGTTTTCTCAGAACAGTTTCAATTAATACTGATTTAATGTGGAGTCTGAATTAATTCTAGAACTTTGAGCCCTCCCACAGTGATTGTCCAACTATTATGTCCTCCACACCTGCCCCACTTCTTACACCTCAACTATCTATAATACAAAGGGATGCTCTGAGAAGACTGTGGTAAAAAGAACTCAGATTTGTGTTGCCAATTCCAGGATTATTTTTTTTTAGGTATAGAGAAAAGAAAGGATATCTTTGCAGCAAAAAACAGCTAGCCTCACTGAAAATAAACAAAGCCAGCCAAAAGTGGGGCAGGTTTAAATTCCCGCTTGCTGGTCAAGTCTTGCCAGGTGTCAAAATGTTCCTAAGTTGAGGCCTGACTTCTCAGAATGCCATCTCCTATTTTTGCCCATATTTCCTCTTTCCTTCATTTCACAGTGCTGCTTTCTCACCATCTGGGATGTAAGGAGCTGAAAGCAGGGCCAAGCAGCACAGTCCCACCTTCCCCACTTGCCAAATAGGACATGAGGATGTAAGTGGCCCTAAATACACAGCAGTGTAACCAAACATTAACTCCTTCTGTTTCTTTAGGCACAGCATAATGTTTTGACATCAAACTGGAAAAAAGAGAGGCTTTTAGATAACAAAGAGGCAAACTACTCCTAAGTCTAAACACATACTGGTTTTCCCACAGCCCTTCTCAATAGTTCAGATAACAATATGCATCATCAGTCTGCTTAAATCAGCTCTACTGTATCACTGCCCATAGCAAGTTTGCAGCCTCATGCCTCAGGACAAAAATGTATGAAATTTTCTCTCTTAATTAATGTATATGCTCTCTTAACTAATGTATATTCATACATTGTTCGAAATGTAGTTTTATGTAAAAAAAATTCTTTCTGCATGCAAGTTATCTTTATCTGTTGAATAGTAAAAGAAAATTCAAGTATTAAAAAAATTGGTTAACCTGGAAATTCAGATTATGATATGTGCTGTATCTTCCGAGGATAAAGGACTAGACAAAAGTGTTCTGGTGACTTTAAATTTAAAAAAAAAAAAATATTGCTTTGAGTTGCAATGAAAAAATACATATTTTGTTAATGCATATGACACCATGAAGTGTTATAAGCCTGAAGTGAGAGCCTGTTTGCTTTCCAACATGACTGTATTAATAAAAAACTGCTGCTTAGATGCAGAATGCCTTGCCTTTTTTTTCCCTTGTGATATTCATTTTTCACAGAACAATGTAAGTACTTGTCCTTAAAAACAGGTTTTATGACTATTCAAACACCTGAAGCCCCCACCATCCATATCCACTACAGAAGACTCATTTTTCATTTCTATCAAAATTTTAAAGCTATAAATATAGAATTTGTTTCAGTTTTAAATTGATAGGTCGCTTAAATTATTCTTCAAACACTACAGTAATATAGTTTAAGTTACTGACATCAAGGCAACTGCTTTTCATAGTGGTAGTTATATAGACAAATGCAGGTAACAGTGGCAAGAATGGCAAACTTCATTTTGTCACCAGAGAGAAAGCTTCTGCTTAACTGCAAATATCTGGAAAGGAATCTTATTAAACACATTTGCACTTCCAGAATGACGAGTGAACTTCCAGGTTTTGTTTGAATTGCCTTTTACTACTTTATATTGCAAAGCAGCCAACTTGCAAACTTTTCCCACCTCCTTTTTCCTGCACACAGTCAGCTGCATTTGAGGACTCAAGATATTTCTAGTCAAAACCAGCAGATTTATTGTGTGTATGTTTTTAGTTAAAACCTAGTTGAGAGGACAGGAAGGTGCTCAGGCAGATCTACCACTGCAGGGTTACTGCAGTGAAAGATAATAGATATTGCAGCCAGGTCCCACGGAAGGATGACGAATTTCTCACAACCCAGACATCAAAATCTTCATCGGGGACCTCTCAATTAGAACAGAGCTCTTGCTGATCCTGACCTAGGGCATTTTATGTTAGTAGTTCACCTTGTCCTGGTATGATAGAACCTTATCTCTTAATTGGAGAGTATTTGGTGATAGGGAATTTCAGTTCACTCTATGTGTCTGGATCATTTATACCTTCAATCTCCTTTGCTCTCTTTTCCTTAAAAGGAAGGCAGCATCCTACACAGACTCTGCTGAACAGGACACTTTAAAATCACCTTGTAAGCATTTATGCACACTGCAGAAAATCTCACTTCAATTTAGCTTAGAAATCAAGGCTCAAGATACATACACCCTAGTGAACATGTGTGTGGGTTGTCCTTTTATCACATTCTGGTCACTTCAGCACCTGAAACTGTGAGGAACCAATTAAAATCAATACCACAAAAGTACTTGTGAACCTAAGAGGAATTTGGCATAATTCCTGTACAAGTTAACAGATGTGCATCTGCAGCAGAGAGTACACTAGGAATTACCTCACCAGCCTGAAAACAATGTTTGAACTTCACAGCAAGTGTCCTGAGAAGCAGGAAGAGACTCTGGAAAATTAAAGCCCGGATTTGTTACTCAGTAACTCATACAAAGAGCATGATATTTAACAAATTGCACTCCATTTCTCAGCTTGTTTAAATAACTTGAGAGGTTTCAGATTCTGAAACAAACTGGCCAACAACTTTTTAGACCCTACATTCTAAGGGAATCCTGTTTTAACAGGGTAGAGGGTTTACTGGAGCTTTTGAAGTTACTTAAAAAACTGTGGTTTTTTTTGATTTTGCACTGAATCAATGACCTAAAATACAGCAGATAAGACTGCTACATAAAAAAGAAAAAAAAACCCCCAAACAAACAACAAAAAAACCAAACAAAAAACCAACCAACCAAACAAAAAAAACCCCAACAAAACAAAACAAAACAAACCTTTCCATGAGCAGATGCAAGAAAGGACTATTATAGCCATTCAAGACAAAATCCCCAGCTTTTGCTGTACAAGGGACTAGGTCAGAACAGCAGTGGGTGAATTATTCCGTACACTTATAACTCAGACTGTCAGAGAGAATTCTAGAGAACCCTTCACATACACATGTGGTATGAGAACATCTGAGTCTCAATATAAGCAACTAAAAAATGTCTCTCAGATTTCAACCACTTAAGGCTATGAAGAAATTGATCACACAGATCCCCAAACCAGTAAACACACCTGAAATATATGGGGATGTACCTAAAGGTACAGCTGAAATGCGATATGAAGCCAAAAGAGAAAATAAATTCCAGCTTGGAAAAATATTAAGTTTTATTTTGGTTTCCAGCTCAATAGTGAAGTGTTATTTAACAAGTCCGTGTAGACTGAACTAATTTTGTCTATCATCTGTAAATGCCAACAATAGAAGCTACTACTAGAGATGTACATTCCAATTTCGCTCCATCAAGTACCAATTATTAAAAAAAATCCAATCCGAAACAAAAAACTGCCATGAAGCCAGAAATAAATCCATGTCTGTTAAAAGCATTACTGCTTGTCTTTTTGTTTTGAAGTACCTGAACAATAGGATTTTATCTGCCCACATAGATAAGTATGAATAATTTGAAAGTATGAAATAATTTGAAATAATAATGAAAGCGTGTGTTTTGCCTGACTGTATTGAACCAACTTCCTACCAGAAAACAGGCAGTGAAAGTATAAATGAGTTGACGGTACACAAAGGATAAGGTAAAGGAAACTTACACTGAGGGAAGAATACTTTTTTTAAAGCAATATCCATAGTGTTCCTGGACACAGTACACTAATAACAGCCCTTGAGAGAGGAAAACCCAATTATTTTCTTTTGCAGATTTTGTGTATTACTAATACATTTATATTTATAGCCAAATTAAAAACAAGTGAAAGAAGAGTTGCTCCTCAGATCCAGATTTCTCCTACATTTGAAAGGTTAAGACTAAAGATATTCTGAAGCACATAAATGCAATGGCTTAAAAGACTGTGAAAGGAGAAAAAAACACCCCAGGAACAGGCATGAAACATATAGAAAGTTTGTATCAGAGAGATCTATAATCTCAAATATTTGAAGCAGTTTCACCACCTAGGACACTCAGCAGTGTGAACTTGAGACACCAGACATGCCCCCCCTCCCAAGCTTCCAGCCTTGCTGTGCATGTTGGTACAAGACCTACAATGGATGGAGATGCCTGCTGTCTTGGCGGGCGGTTCTACAGAGAATATTAGTAGTGCTGCAGGCAAATTAAAAAAAAAGCTCTTCCATCCATCTCCTCCTCTTCTAGGAGAGGAAAAATACAGTGTTACAATAGTGCAAAAAAGCCCTAAACCATATGAGCATCTGAAGGACAGATAATTCTCCAAACAAGGAGAAGTACAATATAATCGCTTTACAGAGGGGAGGGGTAAACAAAAAAACAAACAAACAAAAAGGCCCTAAGAACAGTCAGGGTATGAAGAAATGCTGAAAAATTGCCAACAATCTGAACATAGAGAGGATTGATACTACAAGCAGCACTACAACACCTTGAAGATTTGTTCCTACTATTGTCATTATGTATTCATTGCAAAATGCAACGAGAGGGATGTATTTTACAGTGGATGAACTGCTCATTACATCTCCCTGTACTTAACTTTCCTAACTGATTTTCAGCTTTCCTGCAGTACAAACTGAGGTGCATACTGCCATACAATAAGGCAAATTTGGTACCTGGCAAGTCTGTTAAAATGTGAAAAAAACCACAAAAAATATTGGCAGATTTTCTAAAACTATATATTTGAATTTATGAACTCTAAAGTTCTAAAGACATGCACATGTGAAAAAAGAAATCTGATGCAGCTTTTTTTTTTTTTCTCGTGATAGTTTATCATCTCATGACTGACTTTTTTCAGTCCTTTTGCAGTGCATTGGAGGTAACAGAGTATATAACATAGACCACACTACACATGTTACCAGAAACTCTGGAAGCAGAGTTTTGGTAAAACATGTGGAAAATGCATTTCATTTCTTCCAGCCAGACACTAGAAGGTTTGAACAAGACCAGATGAAAGTAATTATTCTGGTTTGTTTAATATGAAAGACCCTAAATGAGGCCACTTCTTGCATCTACCATAATCTCTTGAGAAGGCTCAGCATACTTGCTGTCTGAATCATGAGAAAATGGGTAATTTGTGTTCACTTTCATTCATCTGTTGCCAGACTTAACCTAAAGCAGAACACATCAGATCAACCCATTCTACAGCAGGATACAGAAACATGCCAAATGAAACCACGTCCATCCAACAGTTCCAGAATTAACACGTAACATCCACCACTGAAAAGCAAAGTAAGATTTAAATGCCAACTTTAATAAGTAAGACTTGACTGTGGGATTTCCTCATGAGGGAAATTAATGTGGAAAGTTAAAATCAAATGCATTTTCTCTCACAGCATAATGTTGTTCCATCCTGCCATACTACACTGCTGAATTTTGGAAAAGATAACCACTAATTTATGATTGAGCAGAGATACTTTTGACAATACTTATCAGGAGCAAGTATAAAACCAAGTTAGGTTTTTTTTGATAGAACCTTTAATCTCTCACTAGATGTCTTGCATTCACCAGCATCCTAGTTCTTATGTATTGTACTTGTCATTCAAAGCAAAGTCAATTCAGAACTAACAGAACTATCCAAACTCAATCTTCAGGAAAAAATGTCCACTGGTATATGTGACAGCCTTAGAAAGCACCCAGCTTGTTGACAGGGATTTAATCTGAATCTAATATTCTCCTCTTTCTGCAGAAAAGCTTTTGCTGCTTGTACCAGTTCCATCATGAAACATCAAAGAAGACTGTACACAGCACTCAGATTACCAAAACATTCCTGATTTCATGACAGACTGGAATTACTTTGTCAAAACATGTCAGAGTTCCTTCATAGCTGCCTGCTCATTTATTCAATTCAGAATCACAGAAGTGAATCTGACGTCTCAAAGTCATCTAGTAAAACCCCTGCTCAAAGTGGGGCAAACATTATTATTCAGTGAGGTTGCTTAATGGCAAAAGATAGTAAGCCAAGTGAAGAACTTCACTTTCTTATGGTGATTTTTTTCCTCTCCTCTCCAGACTTCACAGGCAGCCCTCTACCCAAAGCAGTGGATTATTCCAGCCCAGGTGCACGATTTCACATTTTTCTTGGCCAAACATCAGGAAGTCTTTTCCTGTTACCCCATTCCCACATCTACAGCCACCTTATTAAAACTCCTACCTCCCTCCTCTCCAATTTGGTATCAGCTGCAAACTTGAGAGACACAGCACATTTTATTATCCTAGTAATGGAAAAGGCCATGAACTAGGACCGGCTCCAGGATCAGCTTCCACACCCACCATGCCAGCAGCAGCTATCCCGTTAAGACGCTGAACCATTGAGCAGACACAGAATCCCACCTCTGCGGTCCTCTCAGCTCTTCCCCTCAACTCCCGGTCCACCTCTTCTATACAAATTGCCCTGTCTGCCAACAAGGACAGTGAAAGCTGTGCTACACTGCTATGTGACTCTGTTCCCATGTAAGTGAGTGATATTGCATCTACTCAGGTATTCATGAATTCCTTTACAAGCATCAATTACTGCTGTAATGTACAACAATGAGCTATAGATATTCTGTCTTTTAGTGTCACTTTTACACAATACATAATTTTTACCCTCACCAATATTTTACTTTAGCATTACTTAATTATTGAAAGCTCAGGGTCTAACAATTAAAATCAGACCAATTCGGTAAGGCCAAGCATAGTGTTTAAGGGCCTAGCACTGAGCAGATTTGCAAATTAAATTTTATTTGCAAGTTTCAATTTAAGTAATTTTTCCATAAGCTTATAGTGAGAGCTTGAATGGACACAGAAATTACATACTACTCATAAATAATTCTGTTATTCAACTTAACTGCCTTTTACTTAGTGTCAGCATTTACTTCTGATCAAATTCGATATTCTTAACATTTGTGTCAGTCATTTTTATTGTTTGGACCACTCTATAAAAACTGCAAGCACTTTAAGGTAGGGAAATAAAATAAAATAAAAAACCCACAGTATTTCCACCAGACTATACATTTTTTTCTTTTCCTTCCATTCAAAATTAAAATTTAATATAAGAAACAGATGAATCTTGAAACACCAGGACTAACAACTGGATTTTCAACATATACAAAACAATTGGTATTTTTCTTGTACAAAATTTATTACTATGCAACTTACATACATTTTTGGATTTGTAATGGCCTTTGTAAACAACATTTTTTGTCAGTTGGTTATGACTTCTCAGAAGTATTTTTCTCATTCTGTGCCTTATATACCTCTAATACAGTAAATTCCCATCCTGAAAGAAAAGCTCCTCTGTCTCTTCTGATACTTTACGTGTAGTAGAGCATTTTCTTGATTTTTCTGTCCTCTAATACACAGTAATAATATAATCTATTATTCTAAGCCTCACAGCTTGTAAATTTGCTGCTAATAGCTTCTTCCCACTACACAGGTAGAGCCAAGAATCACCATGACTGTTGCTTGTCTGCTGCCTAGTCCATGAAGGCTGTGCAGTAATTAACCTGTTCGATCGTCCATAAATACTCAGAGAAATGGTGCAGCAAAGAAGAAAATCTGTCATCTTGACTGTAAATTGCTTAGTTTAAATGTATCAATGTGTTTTTCAAAGGCTTGGAACTACATTAAAATTTGCTGTTTATGACATGAACAGAGTGGCTTTAACTTGAGCTACAGTAGTGGCAATAAGCCTCCACAGGTTTTTCAGTTTCAGTAAGCCTTTGCCCTTTATGAAATAGAATTCTTTCTAAGCTTGCCAAAAGTCTTGAACACATAACACCTTTATAGTGGTAGCTACTGAGACCACCAGCTAGCCATGTTCTCCTCAAAAGACAATAACTGACGTTTTCAAAATAAAAAAGTCCATTATAAAATTTGATTATAAAAATTTTAATGAAAATATAGTTGCATTACTTTAATAATTAATAGCTGTAGACAAAAAACCCTCACGTGGCTGTGTCCTGAGTAATACCTTTGCAAACCAAATCAGTATCACTGCAACACATGCACTCATATTCAACTTTGGCAATTCAGAAAGCAAATTCTGAACACTGATCAGAAGTTATATCAAAGCACCTAAGATATTCCATGAACTATTTCTGCTTATTCTACATGAATAAAGGATGTATTTTAGAAAATACATAGAGATTTTACCACAGTCTATCCTTCTTTGATGACAGTCTCTATACTAGAGCAATATTTGCAAGTGTATGAATGTATAAAGCTAATTACTGCCTTAGATTTTTATATTCTTCCAATAGTCTAAAAAAAGACTTTCCAATGACACCATTCTAAAGTAAATTGACACTACTTACTTCACCTCCTATTAATAATCCTATGTATTTTCACCACAGATTAGTAATTTCCTGGTAAATCAATTAATGATACAGATTTTAGGTCGATGTGAGAAAAAAAGTTTACTGCCTAACATCCTTTGAAATTATATGTGCCATGTGATCAAACAATGCACTAAGAACGAAAATCATAACATTCAGAATGTAACTTACATGTATTGACTTCTGAAATTAAAAGCATTAAGAAAGAAAAAGGTATACTTCTTGATCAATGGCACACATAGCTACTTTTTAAACTTAACATTCAAAAATCATATGATGAGAGCTGACCAACAAAAAAGGGTCAGAACTTCCTGAAGAAAATAACTTTAAAGGAGAGTTGCAGGTTTTGTCAATTAGGTTAAGCTTCAATAACTTTGTCTAGTGATTTACCTTACAAAATTGATTCCTCAAAAGTATTCATTTTAGCGAATAATGCTTTTATAATTCCACGGAAAAAATATGACAATATTGACTCAGATTTTAATAATTTAAATACAGTGAAATCATAAGTTTCTGGTGTATCACTATCAGTAATTAAAATTAAAACTGACTTAACTAAAGATACCCTATTTTACTGAGAACTTTACCATTTACTGAAGACAGAAGACATGAAGTCCCTCTCCACAGACTATGATATATTACGTGATCTGTCCAGTTGGTTGACAGGCTGCCAAGAGGTGTAAGTCCCAGTCCAACCCTAATTTATACACATGGCATTTATACCCATTCATCAACTGATGCAATTAATATCAATCCTTTTATGACTGTCCGTACTGAAGACTTAAGACCGGATGTTTTATGAGTTTAAGAAGCAAAAGAACAACAAAGTTCAGCCAAAGCAAGAAGAAAAGTAATTTCACTGCCATTAGCAGTTTCCAGTGAATGTTGTTTAAGATTTATTAAGAATCCTCAAATTTGTAAAAATATAAGTCCTGGAGAACAGTGTAACAGGACAGTTAGTAAATAAATGTAAGCATTACAAGCAATCTATTTCTCATAATTAATACCTAAATGCCACTTGTAGAATTGAACCAGGACTTACTTTAGAAAATAGTGACTTATGTAAAAGCCAAGAATCGCTGTTTCTAGTAAACACGTTTTAGACTGTTTTCCTCTGCCCCTTACCTCAACCATCTTGATTTAGATGAATTTGATTTTGTTTGCATTTTTACCCAGGATATATATTTTTGAAGTTACGCCTAAAAATTAGGAAAAATGTATATCTTATCTTGAAACACATCATCTTCTATATTCAAGTATAACACTCTTTTACAATCATTCTCAGTATACACAATTTAACACTGAATTATCTGTGTTTCCTTTGCCCTCTGCTCCTCTTCTCCCCTTGCCATGATTAAAGAACTTACTAGGACTGCACAGCCATAATCAGAGACTTCTTTTCTCAGTGCAACTCTATTAAGACGACTCCCATCGATGTAAGAAAAAACTCTTTTAACCAATATTCTTGTATAATATCTTTTTCTCATGCAGAGCCTGACTCAAGAGTAACTATTCTAGCCTGGAAGCCAGCTATACTGCTGAATCTTTTATGAACTAGGCACTCCACTTAAAAAGTGAAAGCTTAGAAGCAAAACCAGAAATACTAAACCAAACAAATTAATCTAAAAGTTTGTAAAGACTGTGCTAGTATCAATTTTAAAAGGAGTCATTGACTATTTCAACAAAATATATTATCCAATACTAAAAAGGAAAGAAATATAAAATGGAGATAAGAATAAACAATCATTATCTGACAAAGATGGACTCAACATGGCTAAAGGAAAATGCTGAGCAGTGAAAAGAACACTGTAAAAGTCTAAAGTATACTGGTATGAGCAAGTGAAAGTCTCATTTCAAATCAAAGGTTATATACTTTATGCAGTTTCAGGAAGTGGGGCTGGGAGATGCAGGCCTGCAGCCCATCCATCATTGTTTCTCAATGCTTAGAGCTGCACATTTGTGTTAAACACCACTGCTGTCTGCACAGCTCAGACTTGTAACACTTCCCTTTCCTATCAGAGCACTGCGACAACGGCATGACAGTCTTCTTAAGTCAAGATAAAAAGAGAAGAGACAAGGAGCTTTGTCACAATCTATTTTCTCCTAATGGTTCTTCCGCACCATTTCCCAGCCAGCCAGGCTCAGACATCAAGAGATAACTGGATCAGAGCTTCATGTCTCTGCCCAGTGTTTCAGGAGAAAACAGCTCCAGGCCACTCTCTTATACACATGGCCTAAGGCTAGTACTTTGTTTGTATAAACTGAGGACAATTTCACCCATGCAGTGTCAAATTGTATCCAGCTATAGTAATAAATAACTGCCTTGATTTGTTCAGCCTGGAAGAACTCACTACATTGCATCAAGACCCATTTTATTATTAACAGTTACATTTTGTGGTTGGCTCTCTCAATGCTAGGAATCAATTTTTTGTACAAATAAGCTCTAAACAATGAATCACTTTAATGTTTTGTTTCTTTCAGCTAAGCACACATCTTAAGGAGACACAGGTAATTCAAAGCAAGCCAAAAGTGGTGCCTTTATAGCTGGTTTCTCGGTCCTCTACCCATCAAGAAAATACAGCACACTTCCAGACCTTTTCCTTCTAGAAAACTCATAGTATTTATGAATTCCTTAGAAACTAAAAAATTAAACAGAATAGTTGCTTAAGAATTTCTGTTAGAGAAGGGGAAAAAGCATTTACTATTTTTCCATAGGAACAATAATAAATATATATATCTCACTAATTACTCCCTGCAAAGACAAACCTATTCAAACCCCCTTTATTTTTCTTTCTTTTGCATACTACAACCTTATTGAATAAATAAATTTCAGACTAGAGTTATAAGCTGGAAACAGAATCGAAATTTAAAAAATGCTTGAAACAAAAATGCAAAAATCTGTGTACTTAAAAAAACACACAGGGGTTGCTTCACACTCTAAAGACTTGCTCTTACAGTTTTGAAGAATTTGCAATAAGAACACATTATCAGTGGCTATCAATTTCTGCAGGTAAGCTACCATATCATGTAAGTTGCTCTGGAGCGAAATTTAAGAGACATTTCCTAGAAACACATGAACTAAAATCTTAAATCCACAAGATTACCTATGAATCTAAAAAAAGTTTTGTCTGTGAGACACAGCTATGTACAAGCAGTACATTGCAGCATCAGCTAGATTAACAGTTCCTAAGTGAACACATCTGCATCCCAGTTCTTGGTTTCCACAGATTGACTCTATCACAGCTATACAGAATATGTTATTTGATACGAAAAGAAATGAGCACTACCCTAGAAAATCTAGATGCTATAGGGACAGGTATTCAAGTATTTAATAACTGGCAGTGTTAGAATGCAGGGGTGTGTCCCTATTAGCATGTCAGGATAAAAAATGATGGTAATGAGGCCTTCAAAAGGCTCTTTAGAAGTCAATTTAGCCTTTTGAAAGATTTACTGAATGTGGTATAATTGCAAAGACACAAGAAGTTGAATGTGCTCCAGTATATAGCTATAGAAACTACATCATGGAAAGAAAGCAAAGGCATTTAGACTAAAAGGATACAAGGACTAGAATTACATGGGAAGGGAGCAGAGCAACCTTATCCCATTAGAAGGTTTTCATCTTAATGTCTTGCTCTCCCGAGTCAAACTCAGCAGCATGATGCACAAGTAATACAGTAATGAACACACTTTTAAAAGAAGCATCTCAATAGCTTACAAATGCTCAAGGATTACTGGACAATACGATGGGAATAGTAAGGTCTCTAGGTTTTAATTATATTTTAAAGGAACGTCTGCTTCAGTTGTATTTTATGTGCCAAGTTAGGCTGGAACATTCACTGACTAACAGGTACTGAATATGACTAGCAAAAGTGTAAGAATATAACCAGGATCAGATTACTTTAAAGAAAATAATTAAACCACATCAATTTATCTTAAGGAGAGCTGAAATGCATCATCAGCCAAGTGATATTTCACAGCTACAACACCCCTACATACCAAGCATTTAAGAAGAGGTCCAAAAAAGGGGCATAAACATTTCCACACTTCTGTGTTGGTCAAATTATCCAGACATAAGAGTTATTAATTTCATTTGAAAAAGTCCTTGCAGAAAGGTCACCCCTGCATCTTCCCACCCGTGGGAACACACCCATTAGTATCGTACAGCTATCTGATGCAATAATTCTACCTTAGAAAGAAGCAGTCCTTTACTGATATCTCACCATAAGATACTCACAAGGACTAGAATGTGACAAGAAAAAGAATTCTGTATGTTCTCCCCAACTCACCTGATACTGCCAATCAGAATCAACATTTCCCTTCAGAAAGATAAGTATATATTGTACATCTACTTTGGCAATATGTGGCATATTATGTTAATTAACTGCAATGCATATAAAAATGAAGATTTAAGACTATCAACAATGTTGATACTTAGTAAGTCTTCATTTGTTGGCAAATAAAATACAATAGTTTGAGTAAATAAATCACATATTTCATATAAATCTGGTAGAAATATATACCTTAAGTCAGATATCCTCTTTACAATGGGCTAGCCATCTCTGAGGCTTAGGTGACTGAACCAGAACACTTATTTGGGTTGTGAGCTGTTAATTCTGTTACTGAGAATGCTGTGCTGCTTGTGAACATATCCTTCATGTAATGGGCTGTCATGTCATTCAGCTTCCTCTGAGTATATATCCTAGTATATATAACTGATTCATTAAGGGGAGCCAATGGAAATTACTATTCTAGTATAAGGGGGGAAGCACATTTGAAGTAAGCAGTAAGGTAACACCACTAGCTGGTGCTTAGGAAAGCGCTTGCATAGTACATCAGCCTTGTGAATTTCAGTTTGTTCCTGTTTTCATTATTAACACACAATATTTTTATTTACTTTTAATAAATGCATAACTTGTTTATGAAGACACTATTTGGTCTCAATAAATTCAAATACAGCTTTGGACAAATGCATTGAATCAATCTGTTCAGGACCTGTAGCAGCACCAAAAAAGAGTGACAGTGCAGAGGCAGCAGAGGTCATGGTCAGAAGTTTGGTACCTCTTTGGCATAAATCAGGTATTGCTGTCAGGTGCCTTCTCCCATTGCCTTGGCTTTCACTCTGTCCCACACCATGGCTTTCAGTCACAGGCAGAACTAGACTGCAGAATGAGCAGGATGAAAAAGAACACAGGAAAAGAAAAATATTTTTCAGTTGAATCAGTTCCTGACCTGGGTCAGTAATACAACTGCACAAACTGCAGTGCCATTGGAGAGGGAGAGAATGGCAACTCCCTAAAGAGCCACCAAAGAAATGAAAGTAAAGACTTATACTGAAGGACTTGCTTTGCAGATTCCTTTCAGACCTATACTTCTTGTTTTTACTTTGTGTAGTTTTTGTTTCTGCTTTGTTCTGTTTATTTTTTTCATTCTGATACATCACCCAGTACATTATTGAGATAATTCTTTGTCTTTTATGACTTGGACTATGTCAGTCCCCACTAGGCTGGATAAGAGCTGACTAAATACCAGTTAAACATCAATTTTGTGGACAGACCTTCTTCTAACCTAATGTTTTGTAAGTTCTGGTTCAAGTGGTGGCCTACCTGATAATTTAATACTTGCTTAAAACTATTTCAAGAGAGAAAAAGTAGAAATAACCAGTACTTAGCAGCTTGAGTGAGAACCTCTGAAGTTGTCAAAAGTTATACCGTAGTAAGTCACTTTCATAAAGAAAACAGACCATACTAATTTAAAACAGTTTCCTGACCTGTGCTTCCTATAATACATTTCAAGACACTATATATGACTTGAACTCTTTCTTGTGACATTTAATTAATTTAAATATTTTACCAAATAACTTTATCTGAAATTATGACAGCTTAATATATGAGACTGAAAGAAGGGGTCTATATCTGTCAGCAAACAGTTAAATATGAAGCTATCATCAAGTAACTCAATTCCTTCATTTTTATAAATGCAATGTATATAGAATAAGAATAACTTATTAGGGTCCTAAGGCAAGAATAACTCTTCTTGCCTTAGGACCCTATCCACCTTCCAATTCACCAAACAATGTAGCATAATGTGATACCATTAAAATAAACAGCATATGAATTTTGTTCATGTTTTACATCTAACCTATACTGCTAGATTATGTTTTACATCTAATTTATACTGCTAGATTAGCCAGACACTTCTCAACAAAACCACTGACAACAGAGCACTAAGTACACTTTCTCATGGCAGCACTGCCAATTAGTTATAACAGTTGTACCAGTTACAAAAAAAAAGACAGCATGAAATAGATAATTAAAACCTTACAACTACCAGTACAATAAGCACCACTGGATATATTACTAAATTCACCCAATGTACCCATATTGATGTTGAGGCAAGTTATCTGGATTATTGCTAGAGATATTGCTGATATTGCTGTAGAGATAGGAATGTGAATACATGGCTTTATGAAGCTGCTGAAGATACTGTATTTCACATATGCCTAAAGGGGATTGACCAGATCCACTGAATTGCAAATCAGGGTAAGATAAGGCACTTTAATCTGGAAAATCAAATTAAAACACAAATACATTCACCTTTAATTCACAGAATTTTAGAATTTTGGATTGTAAGAGACCATCTAGTAGTAGACCATAAAGATCATCTAGTTCCATCTCCCTCTGCTACAGGCAGGCTAGATCAGGTTGCCCAAGGTCCCATTCCACCTGGTCTTGAACACTTCCAAGGATGGGGCATCCACAACTTCTTGGGACATCCAAATCCTAACACACAATACATGAGTATAATTATACTGATGCATAATTTTTAAAATTATACATGAGTTTAATTTTAAAAAATGATATTTAAGTATCTGTGATCTATTGCAGATCAATTATTTTAACATTATCAAACAAGGCTATTATTTCAGGATTTTCTTCATAAACCAAGTCAATTGGCAGAAAGCTGAAAATTAAACAAATCTAAGCAACAGACCTGCTCTGTGTTCAGGTTTCCTCAGATACATACTTCCCTTTTTCTACCTCAAAGTCTTTCCTTCGTGTAAGATCGAGACTTTTAACATTTGCAGGTTTCCCCACAGAGTTTGTTGCACTGGTAAGACTAGGAGTTTGAGCTACATACCAGGATCCTGAGAAACATCAATGTGTGCTCTTTTGTACGTATTTGTCTAGAAATTCCATGTATAAATACAAGAATTCTTTTAAGACTGCCTGGAGTCCTCCTCAATACCACAAAAATCTTACTCAAGTACTACTTCACTGAGAAAGATAGAGCTATCAGAGTTGCATGTACTTCTCCCAATGAAGCAAGTAAACATGGATTCAAAAACCCATGGCCTGGAATAACATTAGCTAGTTCAAGCACCTGGAGTAGAAACATACTGATACTTGGCTGAATTATTCTCCATGCCTGCTTGTAGCTGTTTGAGAAAAATCAGCCATCTCAACATCTACTTCAAGTTCCTGCAATTCCTTACCATTCCACATACACAGCTCAGACCAACTTCTGTGTTGAACAAGTCTCAGAAGGGGTTATATCTTGAGAAATTATAAAATGTACAGTATTTTAGGCAGTGTTTTGCAGGAGGGATAGTTCTTCTATTTTTAAGATTTTCCATGAACATGCAAGAAATCCTTAGACCCTAAGTATTAAAGATAATTAGATTTTTTTTGCAACAGATTATTTCCAAATCAGAATCTTATACTGTACGTAGTACCATTGCTCTCAGATTAATATCTCTTTCAGGGCTTTCCTGTATAAACAGAGTATACTAATCAGTTAGCTTAATAGGAATCTCAGACTTTACTAACTCATTCTTTCATCCTATGAAGGCCAGCCTTAAATTTAAGTTAAGAAACTATACAGCAAATTCACAGTGGATTCATGGGTATTAATGATTATGAAATTTCCAACTGAACACAAAATGAAGCACAGGACTATACAAACGGCATCTGTAATATCCCAGACTGCAGTAGATTTCTCTTGCCATTGTTATTAAACCTATTTTTATTTGTCCTTGTGTAATGAATACATAATGAAAAAGATTCAATAACATAAGCAGCAGCTGCATCTTGAAAGGTTACATAAATGCTGCCCACAGAGATCCTATAGAATATATAATACAAAGAAGACACAGCCAAGACTGATTATCATATGAATGACCCTGGAGAGTTAAAAAAACCCCCAGCAATGCATAAGCAGAAAACCATTAAATTTTATTACTGCATTATGACAATGCTAATCCGTAGACAGAGGTTTTGCAGATTACACAGGAGTAATCAATTGTACATCAAGCATTTGCTGGTACAATCCAAAAGATGGGGAAGACAGAGTCATTTTGGAACATTCTCTGCACTTCAGAGCAACAAAACTATCCCCAAGTTGCACATATGAAAAGGGCTAACACATGGCATCACTCTGCATTTAGTTTCAAAGTACACCCAATTCTTTAGAGATGTCCACAAAAAACACCTTTTCCCACTCAAATATTATGACCCCTTCCAGATTCTAAGCCTAACACATGGTTTGCATCTATTGATAAACATCAGGCTAGTACATTAACCTCTTTCTACATGCCTCAGTTTGCTTGTTCAAGTCATTACTCTCAACACTGAAAGGAATGCAAGCTCATTTATTACTGCTACTATTTCTTCTGTTCACTCTTTTCGTATTGTATTATACTGGTGAAGAAACTCCTACAGATCCTCATGGCATTTGAAGTATCCAGAAATAGTGTCTTGATGCCTTGCCTAATCGCATATTGGATGTTCTGCAGCCATCATCATTTCCAGTGAATGATCTTTGTGGCACATATTAATTTATGCTGGTTAGTCCCTTAATCCAGTTTCCATTGCAATATATTGACTAGCAAAAGCTAAAATATCAAATCTATGAACATGTGCCCCAGAGGTTCTGAGCCACATTCACCTGTGGCTGATGATTCTATGCCTAAAAAGATGTGGCCAGAGAGCAGGTGCGAGCAGAGGAGTTACACAGCTGCACCCTTATGATGCAGGCTGCACATTGTACTGAGCATGCCTTGCACAGTATGGCATCAGTTGTTCCCTGAAAACTGTCATCTGTCCCCTTACAGATATCTGTACCTCGTAAAGATCCTGCTTCTACTTGCTTTAAAAAATGAAACTAAGCATTAGCCCACATTTAGGGTAATAAGGCAGTACCACACCTTGTGGAAAGGCAATCCTACAATCAACTACATTATGATTTGAGGGTTCTTGCAACGTATCTTTTGATACTCACTATCCAGTAAGATAAAACTAAATTCTGTACAAATTGCAGCCACATCAGTGTCAAAGAGTGAACCTGAAAAATTAGACAAGAATTCTTAGATTTTTTACTGGAAACATCAGAAGTGGGCAGTCCTATCGCTTTTCTTTACAGTACTAATTACCCCTTATGTAAGCTTATAGTCACCTTAGCAACTTGGTGGCAACTGCCTTTGTTTCAAGAATATTGATAACTAGATTATGAAACTACTGATTCAGTAAAAATAACACCTTAAAATAAAGGACATGTCAGTCAAGTTATTCCTATTCTAGGAAATTCTATGTGTACTCTGAGTCAGATTGCCTTGACAGATAAACCACTTAGTCACGAAATAGCTTGACAAAGTTGCATGTGCCTATATTAAGTTTTCAGAATTTTCTGAATATCAATTCCATCCAATTCTTGAGATGTTTTTGATATGCTCAAAATGAAACAAACCCAATGCTTTAAAAAAATATTTCTATAGTGAGGGAAACAATTTTAATATCAGCTCTCAAACTGATGCATTCCTCTTATGATTTAAATTAATTTGTCTGCTTAGGCAGCACTTTAAAGCTCCAAGAATTTTCATTTCTTCTATTTCCTATATACATGCAGATGTTTGACATACTGTGTTATTAACATGTCACACTATTGGAGATAAAGTATTTTATGAGAAAAAATGAAGTCACCATATTACTGAATTTTATCTGTATTCTTTTGCAAGAAATGCTGTGAGAAAAGTTAAATAGAGGAACTAGGTCTAAAGTTAATTTTAAAACATATGAAGGTATATATGTTGAAACCAATTTGTATTCCTCTCTCCCATGTTTACTTAAGCTTCAACACATGGACAATGTAATAAACTATTTGTTATATGTGACAGTATTTGTGGAGGACCAAAAAAGCTAAAGAGGCTGTAAATTCTCTTTTCATTGAGATTAATCAGCAAAAGAGAATGAAGCATGAACAGTAAAGCCAAAAAGCTTTCCTAGAGGGAAAGAGTAATACACTTGACAGGTGGAAAGGAAACCAGAGCACAACTAGCTGCCACAGGAGTTTACAGCTGAATCCCAAACATTTAGAAGAATGCAACACAGTTGTTTACAGTGCTCCATCCCTACAAATGTGTAGGGACAGACAAAAATGCAGCTCTACAAGGCTGCTCTAGTTATCATTATTTCTTCACTATTCTGTGAGCTTACTTTTTTCAAATAGCTTTAAAACCTAGCTCTGTGGCCAAAAAAAATCCAACCATTTTTTAAGAACAGTTTCTCTGCCCTTCTGTTATGTGCAGAAGCTTCCTGCACAGAGCTGACAAGCAACTCCTAAGATTGCTTTAATCAATTATTACACAAATCAACTGAATACCTTTTGATCTCCTATTAAACAATAACTAAGAAAGCATGGAATTCACAAAACCTGCCAGAAACATCAAATATCCAACTGATCTGCAGACAAAGTGTTCAGGGAAAATAAGAAATAGTAATTATGCACTCTAAGTGATTCCTCCTGAACCTGGAATGAAGCCAAGTGATAGCATATCAAATTTTCACGGAAATGGCATAGCGGAAGCCTGGGTTTACAGCTGCAGCAGGATTCTAGAAACAAAAGGAAAAACAAAAATACGGTCCACAAGAGCAGATGAAAATTAAGAGCTTGACTGCAAGATGGAAAAGCCAGAAAGTGGATTCTTTAAAAAGAGCAGGAAGATAAAAGGGGATGGAATAATCACGTGAGGTTAACAGTCAGCAACATTACTAGTGTGTGTAAAGAACAGAAGAAGTTGGCATGAGCAAAGGAGGATTAGTGTTATTTTTTGTTTCATAAAAGGATAGATTCTTGCACCGAGCTGGACAGCTGGAGATTGAGTTAAGCAGAAATAGCGCCAAGTGGACAATGGCTTGTTACTAGTGAATATTCACATTCAGGAAGGAAGTGCGCAAAATTAAAACAAGAATTAACTTGAAGTGAAGAAACTATGTTTAGTGACTGTAACTTTTCCAAGAAGCAATAGCCATGGCTAAATAATACAATTAAGTAATCACAAAAAAAAAGGGAATATTTTAGAAGTAGAAGTAACAAACAGAAAGCTTGCCAAAATAAAACTTCCACAAATCAGAAGACTAAAAGCAGTTGTCCACAACTGATTTCTTTTAGAATAGGAGCTACTCACAAAAAGAGGGAATTTCAAACATTTTTCCCATCTTCTAAAGGCATTACAGGTAAGCAAAAAGGGAAAAAACATCATGGAACCAAGTTGATTGCCCTAAGTTATGCATGTGTTTTTGTGTTGGTTTAGCATAGATGGTAAAAACCAATTAGTGACTGACTCTTTTAGTGAAACCATTACAGTTTTTTAAAGAGACAACAAAGCAAATGGAAAAAAAGAAATACTGTTTGAACAGGTCCACATTAAGCAGATGTGAAAACCATATGAAATCTTTTAAAGTGACTGAGCTGAAACAGTAGAGAAACCATGGATTATGGATAAACACAATAGAAAAGGCAGAGCAGTAGATAGTCACAAATACATGTAACTTTTACAAGATTTTCTACACGTCATTAAAGTTTGAGTCCAAAGCAGTAGTACACCTCTGGTCATTCAATTCTTTGAGACTGTGCTATACCTACTTAAATGAATGGTTGAAACTATTCTTGACACCATTTCTACTTGTTTAGGATCCTGCTCTGGATAATTCCAGCAGACTGTCTGAACAACACCAGTGCCTCACTACGTACTATTTTTCTTAGCATGTTATTTAACAAATAAAGGCTGGACCAGATGATTATTTCAAGGCTCCTTTCAACCTGGGCTGTTCTGCCATTATCTGATCAGTGTAACAAAACGACTGAAAAATGATTAAACAAGGAAACATTTTCACCATATTTAAAAGGCAATTAGAGTCGTCAATGAAATGTTGTTTCTAATCACATGGATCACAAACCCTCACAACCACTACATACTTTAGTCCTCACAGTGTCTCAGTACAGACTGAAAGCCCTAACTTTGAAAATGGAAACATTAGATCATTAGAGGCAAGAGAAGTATGTAGTTCAACCAGCTCGTGTAGTTGATTCTTTCTGTTCTGCTCTTCCCCTCCTGACCCTTTTCCCTGGCTAGAACAAAAGCTATTTGACCTAAGCACAAAAATATTTTATGAGGCTACATCATGTTTTAGCCAGAACACAAACAAACCTCACTTTTAGTTAAAAATTATATGAACACAGATCACAGAACACATCCCTGGAGGTGTGAAAAAACGACTGCACATGGTACTCAGTGCTACAATTTAGCTGACAAGGTGATGACTGGTCAAAGTTGCACTCAATTATCTTAGAGATCTTTTCCAACCTAAATGATTATGTGATTCAATACTTCCAAAGTACAACACAAAATCCAAAGACAAACTTGCTTACTTTTTAAAAATCTCTGGGCAATAAGGGGAAAATAGGAGACAACAGCAAAACATATTTTTAAATTTAAATTAAAAAAAAATATTTAGGAGTCCAAATGAATAGAACATGAAAGGTTTTATCAATCAATACATACAGTGGTTTATCAGTTTAGACTCTTCCTAATGCCACTGTGAACCCCCTCCCTTTTTTCAGTTCCTAATAAATTTCAAAGCATCTCCTCAACCCATTATATGTTCCCCATAGTAAAAGACAATTTTTTTTCTTTTGTTTCCCAGCTACCTTTCATAACAGATTGAACACTGCAAAAAAGCAGCATTCCCTCAAATGGTACAGCTGAAGGATTGTTTGTGGATTTGTATGACAAACTTACGTATGCTAAACCTGCAAAAATTATTCTTAAAAGAAATAATGACATGTGAGTACAAAAATAAAGCAGAACAGAAATTGTTCAAGAGCTTTTAAGAGTTCTCTCCCTAGATGTTGTTTTCTTTGGAAGTAAATTCAACAAATTTCAGCTGCCTAAAGTCTTCTCAGATAGTAGACAACTTTAGCTATTTCCAGACACTTAAAGAGCCAAGTTTTCTTTAGCAATCTGTCATTAATGCAAGTGAATAAATGTAATGACTGGAGGTTGAAAGATTTGTTTATTTCAAGCTTCCAATTTTTTGCCTCCCTCAGAAAAAGCATACTTTGTGTAAATGCTTTAAACACATGATGGAAACACTTCTCTTGCTAGAAGTAAGAGAATGTTCTTTTAACAGTTCTGTTTTTTTCCAAGTCATTGATCCAGTCACAGAAAACTGCTCTTGCCATTACTACCATGTTCCACAGTGACATGAGGTACAGATTTAAGAAAACTAACACAGCAGGGGCTGATATCATATTATCCACAAAAAGCATTTACTAGTTATTTCATCCAGCAAGATGTTTATGTTGCAGCTTCCCTTCCAGCTGAGCCTGTCCTCTGAAGACAGGTCTAAGTAGACAATATGAAAGGAAAACAAAATGCTTAAAGTAATTTTCCAATAACTGTTTAGAATTAGGGGCTAAAAATGCCCAAGGAACTTCATTGCCTGGCACCATGTTCCACAATGTTATAAAATTTTCTCAAACTCAGCACCTAAAAATTTCACCCAAATGAAGTTTTCTTTAAAACAGTAACATTAGAGAATTTGTAGGGTTTTAACTTTGTCATTCCCTGAGGCTACTGAGAGTTACTGTGTGCTGCTGAGCTCTAATGAACAGAAAAGCAGCTGACTGGGTGTGCCAGACTTCTCTATGAAGTTGTTCCAGCTAAACAGTTACTAGAGATTGTTTTAACTTGGACTAATGGGTAGGCTCCTCCCTGATACAAGGCCAACAAAACTTTGCATAGTTTATATTCTCTCAGCCTCCCCACCCTTCATATGTTGTTTTTTCCTTCTTGTTAGGATATGCATAATCAGAGAACAAAAACAAGTTACTAAAAATCTAAATGTAAGTAGACTGGAGGAAAAACAATGCCTGCTGTAAATGCAGAGCACTTGTTCACAGTAGCACATATACATGCATATATGAGAATATGAGCTTGTTTTTATTGCAACAGTCAAACACTCATATCAGAACAGTGAGGAAAGATCAGACAGACAGTTCATTAATAAAATCGCTCCCTACTCTGTTTTTCAGGTGTGTCTTCCTGCTTGATTGGTATATGAGTTCCTCTGGCAGCAGTTTGCATAAACTGGGGAATACAGGCAAAATACAGCAGAAAATCAAGCATCAGTTCTAATCTGTTCTTTTTCAATTTAACTTGCTTTAAAAGGATTATTTACAGAATAAAGTCCCAAACAGAAAATATTTAGACATCAGAACTGTATTATTCATCTTTTTCTTTGTCAAGACAACAATAAAATCTACCTAATGATAGAGAAGCTTGATGTAGTATTCTAATCAGCTTAGCAGTTCCTTTGTTAAGTACTTCTTATGTGCTGTTCTGCACTGAAAATTATTCTACAGTATAGAATTTGAAGGCCAGATGTATGGTGAAAACTTACAGGATTTGAATCATACAGCTTGGAGTACTATAAAAGGATAAGATTTTAATCTGGTGTTTATCTACTAAAGGAGTCTGTAATACACTAAGCACTGGTCAGGGAGAAAGAGAACTTCTGGTTCTGTTCACAAGATGATATTACTTCTAATATAGAACTATACAGCAATCAACAGAAATGCTTTCTGAAATGCAGCATCAAGGGAACATTCCAGATGTTTTCTGCTCAGTATGATTCAAGTACAACAATCCATAATGCAGCGAGTCAGGGTATTATACATACTACACTCCAGCACTACAAAAACTAAGAAAACTTCAGAACGAATCCTATTGCAAAGCAAAACACAGAAGTTTTAGCTGTTATGGTACCACAAGAATACTTCTTCCAAAGCTAGAAATTAGGGGATACTCCCATGGGTCTTATGTGCATGGTTGCTGTACTTCAGCTTGAAGGGAGAGCTACCATGGACATTTGTTCAGTAGACCCTTACTTTACAGCTCCACATTTTTATCACATAGAAGATGGCAGCAAACCCTGCCAAAAGCCTCACTTGGACACAGAATGAACAAACTGTTTCCAAAGACATCATGACATTCAAACATTTTAACCTGGCATTAAACTTGATGCAAGCATCTGCCATGTTCTGGGCAAAACATGGCACTGAAATACATCATTGCCACTAAAGTAAGGTGCTGCCAGCTCTTGAGGCATACAAACCTACCCAGCACAAGTAATTACAACAAATGGATAAAGCTCTACAGAGCCCCCATTCTCTCCTGAACATGGAGGGGAGAGTCGGGGTCTGCAACATAACTACTTTGTGTAGTAATTTTCACAGCAGTTTTTGCATACCTACATGAAAAAGGCCACGAAGTCCAACCACTAATCTCATCAAGCTTCCTTTATGATGAATGGGGCAACAAGCAGCTCCCAGTGTAGAACTTCCAGTCTACAGTTTTACAACCAATTTGTTCCATGGATAAAAACTTGCTGCATCAAAACTAGCTTTGCATTTATGAACATTGAATTTATTCCTTTTAATTAATGCAAATTTACATATGACTGATGCCTGACATTTCCCATCAAGTTTTCAGTGTCTTTGTTTTGCTGACATTTTTTCCTTTCTTGTTTTTCCAAGATATCTCATTGGAGATTTTGGAAATCTTTCCAAGGATTTTATGTCTGGTTGAGGTGGAAGGAAAAGCAACTTCAGGAGATCAAGTCTGAACAGAATTGAAAGCAACATAAGTAACAGGAATTCTGTGTATTGACACATCATTTTAAAAAACTGAAACTGCTCACAGAGTCACAGAATCATTTAGATTGGAGAACACCTCAGATCATTAAGTCCAACCTTTGACTGAACATCACCATGTCAGCTATGCCATGGCACAAAGTGCCACATCCAGTCATTTCTCTTGAACACCTCCAGAGATGGTAACTCCATCACCACCCTGAGCAGTCCATTCCATTCCAGTGTTTAAGAACTCCCTCTCTATGAAACTCCTCCTGACGTCCAGGCTGAACCTCCCTGGCATAGCTTGAGGCCATTTTCTTGTCTTATCACTGGTTGCCTGGGAGAAGAGGCTGACCCCCACCTTGTTACCAGCTCCTTTCAGATGGTCGTAGAGAGAGAAAACATCTTCCCTGAGCATCCTTTCCTCCAGGTTAAACAACCCCAACTCCTTCAGCTGCTTTTCACAGGACTTACTCTCCAGAGCCTTCACCAGACTGGTTACTCTTCTCCAGACGTGCTCCAGCACCTCAAAGTCTTGCAGTGACAGGCCTAGAACTGAACACAGGACTTGAGGTGCAGCCTCACAAATGCTGAGTACATGGGGACAGTCACTGCCCTGGTCCTGCTGCCCACACTATTGCTTGTTGTGGTGTGTCCCTGACTTCCCCCCATTTTCTGTAGTTGATTAAATCCTCAAGATTGTTCCCACCATTTCTCCTGTCTATCAAACTGACCCTTCCCCTTGTTCTAGACACTTCAGCACCAATCCTCAGTTGTGCCAACCCCCTTGCCTATCCATCAACCTAACCCCCTTCCCCTTCGCCTAGAATGTTTTAAGTTCTATGACAACTGGTTGGTGCTTGAACTGTGTATCCTCCCCTTTGTGTACCCCATTGGTCATGGTTGCTTGAACCTCTCCCTGGGTTTCTCTGCCCGCTGGATTCCCATTGGATATTCCTT
>VYXD01008564.1:0-10014 GCA_013397195.1 Hylia prasina | reverse complement strand
CACGGGGCTAAGGGGGTGGGGGGAGCCAAGGTGGGACAAAGGGCAGGGGGAGGGAGTGGTGGGCAGAGCCAGAACAAGCTGTGGGATGGGATGAGTCGGGACCACGGGGTAGAACAGGACAGGGGTGGAATTGGGAATGGGCGGAGGGAGGAGAGAATTGGGCTGGGACTATGGGTGGTACAAGGGGAGGAGCTGAGGATGAGTGATAGGTGGGGATGTGGTGAAAAATTGGCTAGTTAACTGCTTATCTAAGTAATTATCCAGTTAACCATTTAGTTATCTAATTAGTAACTATCTAATTTAATTAGTGCTCCAGCTGGAAGTACTCATGTAATGATTACTCAATTTCATTAATTAGTTACTCCCAGCTGGAGCATTAATTATAGGGCCTATATCCTCTCGAAAAAGAAAACCAATAAAGCTGGTGCAGCAGTAGAAAATGGCAGGCTGTCTGGGAATAAATTTTTTCCCCTAATTTTAAAGCTTTTTTTACTCCCAGAGAGTCTGCCATTTTCTACTGCTGCTTTTTAAATTTAAGCTAAAGAGAAAAAGAAACTTTATTTCTAACAAAGAAATAAAGCAAGAAAGAAACAAAGAGAGAAACAGAGAAATTAAGTGAGAGACAGAGAAATAAAGAACACAACACTCATCCACCGCGCACCCTGTCACAGACTCTCGCAGACACACACACTCACAGACAGACATCCCTTCTTCAGCTTACACTCTCACTGCAGCCCTTACTCACAACACTCCTCTGAGGAAGATGCTTCAACACATCTTCCAGCTGCTGCTCCATGACCTGGAACAGTAGATTCCGGGAAAATCAGTAACATTGGTGACAGGAGGGATTGGAATGGGACTCAGGGACCACTGAGGCAACGTGAGGCCATCTACAAGTAGCTGACAGCTAGGAGTTATCCCCACACTGGGCCCATCAATTTTCTACCCAAAACCCCATAGCCAAGAGATGAACCACAAAGTTTTATAACTCTTCTGCCTAACCATGACTTCACATGCCAGGGCAGGGCAGCTCCAAGCATAAGCAGTGCATGGACACATGGTGCACCAAATATAAGCAAAGATGACACAAGGGCTTGAAATAACTCTCCAGAAGATAAATTCTTGAGACTGATACACTTTAAGGTGACAGAACCTATGGGAATACCGCAGTGAGGAGGGTCTAATACATGTCATACAGAAGTCCAAGGGAATGGCACATGAAAAAAAGATCCTACCAAAACTGACAAGGAAAATGGATGAGAACATCTTGTGTACTTCTGGTCTCAAAAAGTAAGAATGTAAAGATGCCAGAATAAGATGCCAGATCTGGGAAAGTACATGAGTAGGGACCCCCACAGCCAATACAGCCCAGAACCATGCTGATAAAGCATGGAGACACAACAAAGCCCTATGACACAGAAGACAGTGGACATAAACAATGTAACAGACACAAGCTACAAGTTGACACAAGTTGAAACTACTCAGTACTTTCACCTTCTGTGAAAGATTCCTAGTGCAAGATGAGCCAGAGGCCAATGATGCCGAAGGAAAGAAGGCTCTACGGCAAAAGGGCCTTACAAGAAGTGAGTGCCAAAGCTGCTAAGGGGATGCTTGAGAAGGGCAGTAGGCCTGAAGAAGGAGCAACGACTGCCAGGCGATACAAAGGAGTCCCCAGAGAATGACTCTGCCACTGAAGGCTGAAGCGACGCTGCACAGTGTGACCAGCTGACAAAGGGCCAGGGTGAGCGATGCGCACGTGCTACGCTCAGAAGTGCTCAACTGTGGCTATGCCAACGAGCAGGGAAAATCAAGACCACAGCAATGGTGCCAGACCCAAAAGTGGGCTCCTTGGGCAAAAAGATCCATGGTGACATCGAGATTCCACAGCCAATAACAAAGCTCACAAGAACGTGGAGATGGGTTGGAACTGCCCTGCCTGGCAAAGGCTCGGGTGCTGCTGAGGAGAAACCCTCTCCCCTTACTTCTAAGGGGCCCATCCCACTGCAGTCTTCTCTAAGCTAACCTCAAATTGCCTCCTGTGATTGCGAGTGTTTTCCCTTCTCCCAGCCACCAGCCTCAAGACTTAGCTCTTTGAAGACAAAGAGACAAAATCCAGCCTTGGCAGAGAAGACCTCACCAGCATCAGGGACTTCCATACGTTCCCTGCGGTCCGCTCCAGCAGCTGCAAAAGATGGAGAACAATGAGAAAATTCAGACTGTTACAACACCTGCCAAAAGAGACCCCTTCTACAAAGCCCCTTTCCCTCGTGACTGCCAAAGCTTACTGCTGACCTGCCCTTTCCAAACTTTGGCTACACATCTGCTCACGGTACCTGAGACGACAAAACAGAAAACACGACTACAGCTCAAAGCAGCAAAGAATCTCACAAGGAGAAGCTCAGCAGAGCCACCAAAGATTGCCTGCAGGGATTGAGATACAGCACCAGGGACCCTGAGACATCACCATCCTCCAGAGCCACACAGCAGCTGGGTCATTCCCTGTCCCAACCAAGCACTGGAGAGCCCCTCCCAGAACTGGGAATTCCCACTGGTGCATCCACCAGCAGGCAAAGAGGCTTCTGACTATGCTGGAACAGGGCCCAGCTTGGACAACTGGGTGCCATAAACAGGCTCACACAGCTTCCAGTGCAGGAACAGCTGGGGTCAGCCTCCTCTTGGATTCTTCCCCACAGCCTGGCCAGAGTTCAGGAAGCAACCCAGGAAGGAGCTTGGACCATGGACTTCCCAACAAGGCCATTGGCCTGATTGCATGACCTCCTCTGGCTTCTCAATACAGAAAGTTAGATACATGTTTTGTTATAGAGCAAATACAAAATACAATATTGCTCATGTCCCTGCTTATTTCAGCAACAAGTAAATATATAACATTTGATGGAAGGTTCATCTCTAGGTCAACTTGGGTTCAGCACCTGTTGTTCAGGCCTTGGGACATCAATTGACCCTTTGACCTATAGATGAACTACAACCTTCATAGCAATTCCTTCAACAGTACAATCTTAGATTTAAGAATTAGGTGTAAGGGCACCTCTTATTCTCCAGTTATGCTCCATTGAAGCTGATTACGCCTACCTACAATTCACATTCCTTTTAAGACATATCTCATTACTTACATAAAACAGGGAATCTGAGTGGGAACCAAAATTCAAACTGTGATAGAGGAAAGGAGAAAGAAAAGTGCAGGCTTATCCCATGGTGCCCCTGCCAGCCATGAAAATATGACTAATTCCCAGCCTTTCCACATTTGGATAGGTACATGAACTAGTTTCTGATTTCTTTTGTTTTCTGTTTTGCCAGTTTTTTTATTGCCATCAATTTTTGTACACAACCATTGGATTAATTTAATTTTAATGAACTTACACAGTGATCACAATGCCATCATTAAATCAGCAATATCAACATTACTTTCATTGTTAAGTTGTCCTCTTCCATCTGTGAAAATCCATCAGCACTCTCATCAGTCTTCATCACAAGTGGATAATATCCTCCTCCAAAATTGTCCCTCCAGTAAACAGGTAATGTAGAATCTGTAACATAATGTTCTCTAACACAGAGTTATTCTTTCATGGCACGCGTGGTTGAGGGACATGCTCCCATTTTCCTTGCCCAGGTTTCCTGAGTAGAACATTGATGCCTTTCCCTGGAGCTATGACTTCAGCTGGTTTGGGGAGGGCACTTGGCCTTTGGATCCATACTTTCACTCCATTTCTAAGACTGGTGGATCCAAATTATCTCCACGAATGTTTCCCAAATGCTTCTGAAGTTTTTCTATCCAAGTAACACTATCTGGGTACAGCTGCCACCAAAGACAGGCTGTGCTTATTTAATTCCCTAAAATCTGCAGTCATTCCCTAGGACCCATCACTCTCTTTGACAGGGCCATACCAGCTTATTCCAAGTTGTTTTAAAAGCCCAGGGTCCAGCACATCTTCAGTTGTCTGCGATATTTCCTCACGCCCTCCTGGAATCCTACCTTGTTTCGTGGTCCCTAATTTGGTTGCAGCAGCAATCTGCACAGGAGGCATTTTTACTTCTCCTACTGAAATTGTCTGGGCACTAATGTGATTCTTTGCTCCAAATTGGTACTGATCATTAGGAAGATTCAGGGTTAATCCTTTTAGAATATCTATCCCTATTACACATTCAGAGATAGGAACAATCATGACTAACATCTCCATGGAAAATTTCATATTTTCCTTTCTATTTTTGTTTGGATTCAATTTGTTTCCCTCCCAGACCTGTAATCTTTGGATCTTGTCCTTTAAATATCTGGGAATTCTCATCTATTAAAGAGGCCTCTGCTCCAGGGTCAGCTAAGGCTCTCACTCTTTCTGAGAACCGGTTTTTCCAGAAGATCTGAAGCTCCATATAGAATCATCAGCCCAGCCCCCCACCCCATGCACTGCAGCTTAGCCATTAGCTCATTCTTGTTCATTAGACTGAACTATTTCCCTGGTCTCCTTCCAAGGACACAAATCAGAATACAGTTCCCCATCCACCTTCTCTCCCAGAATAATTGCTTGTGGGGGCCCTCCGTGGGCAGGTCCAAAATCCTGAGATACTGGGGTAATGTTTGCTTTAGAATTTTATACTTTCTTATCAGGTTATGCAACCCTTTCTGTTTCTAGATCTGCCCTAATTCATGTGTTGGAACACCACCAGTTTTCTCCCAGAGACATTCCATCCTTCAATAAAGCCACAAACATCTTCTTATGAGGAATTCTGTTTTCATTCCCCTCAGCCCATTGCGACTATCTCGGCTCCCTGCACTCCACTGGGGGCCCCGTTCACCAGGGTCCCCCAGCTGCTGTATTTCCTCAATGGCTTCACCCAGAGGATTCTGCATCTTGCTCATCAAGCCAATATTACATATTTTTATATGAAGGTGGAAAAGGCTAAGACAATCTTTGCTTACACCATTCATTTCTATCCTTTACTTCATGAGTGTAATGCTCCATCACACCCCTCCTCACCTGCTCTCCGTGAGCCCCCAATTCCCTTGCTTGTCTCCATGCCAGTCTCCTATCCATGAACTCACCTGCACATCCAGCCTCCTCAGAATCTGTACAGTCCCAAACATCTCCATCCCATTTATCCCACTGTACACCTGCTTCTGCAATCACTGTGCACACTTCCTTGTGATTCACTCACCCCTTTCTCTTCTTACTCTTCTACTGCGCCATTCCATCTCCACCCTGGTAAGTGTCCAACTTAGCAGCAAGCAACTTGTCCTGGCACTGTAACATTAGCATTTCATTCTAAAAAATCACACACCTGTCACCCCATGGGCAGTATTCCAACAACAGTGGCTCCTTCTGCTGGTGCTGTTTCTGACAGGCTGTTAACAAAACCCAACCTTGTCTTCCTAAGCCTACAAGTCCTTTTCCTTTTTTAACATGCTATTTTCAGATGCATTTCAATACATTCAGGGGTTCAAATTCTTTTAAGCAACTTCCTCACTTGTTTGCATGGACCTCTAACCACATTTCAAAGCCAGCAAACTCCAGGGAATATGTTCCTATCCGGGAATTCCAAACACAACTGATACCTTCCGTTTAGATGAAAAAAGTGACATTCTGTTTTGATCCTGACAGACAAGAACAACTCTGTTCTGCCAGTGGGCATGGTCAGCACCAAAGACACAGACACCAACCTCAGGAATTCAGGGTCATTTACTACAGCTCAAAGCAGCAAAGAATCTCACAAGGAGAAGCTCAGCAGAGCCACCAAAGATTGCCTGCAGGGATTGAGATACAGCACCAGGGACCCTGAGACATCACCATCCTCCAGAGCCACACAGCAGCTGGGTCATTCCCTGTCCCAACCAAACACTGGAGAGGCCCCTCCAGAACTGGGAATTCCCACGGGTGCATCCACCAGCAGGCAAAAAGGCTTCTGACAATGCTGGGACAGGGCCCAGCTTGGACAACTGGGTGCCATAAACAGGCTCACAGAGCTTCCAGTGTGGGAACAGCTTGGGTCAGCCTCCTCCTGGATTGTGCCCAAAGCCTGGCCAGGGCTTAAGGAGCAATCCAGGAGCTGCCTTTGTCCCTGGACCTTGCAGCAAGGACACAGGACTGATTTCAGGGCCCTGTTGGGCCTCAAAACGTGGAAAGGTCAAGCTATGTTTCACTAATGAGCAGAGACCCAGTCCAGAACACTAATGATCCTGGCTATTTCACTATTGAGGGACTATAAATATAACATCTGGTTTGAAGGTTCAGCCAGAGGTCAGCTTTGCCTCAAGACTCTTGTTCAGGCCTCAGTGCTTCAGTTAGTCCCAAGCTGTTTGAACCTCTGCAGAAGTTCCCATCTCCTGCAGAACCACACTTCAGGCAACAGTTCCTCTGCCCATTCCTGAGGCTAATTAGCCTGCCATAAAAGAGTAATGACTGATGCTAGAATTACAGAAGGCAGGGAGGGGAAATGACCCTTTTTCTTCCATCCAGAATGTCAAAGGCCATCAAAAACCATGAAGTGAACACCTGAGCCATTACCTAAGCAGCACCTGGAGATAAGATGCCAGGCACTCCTGACTTCCAGAGCTCCCAGGGCTGTCTTGCCACTCAACTTTAGCCCTTGTCTTGGACAGCAAAGGAATCCAAGGGACAGAAATCCAGGCTCCTGCTGCTCCTGGAAGGAGGTACCAAACAGCACTATGCTGGCTGAATGTGGCAGCAAAACCAGGATGCTCTTCCTTGGGCAAAACTCAAGCTACTAAAAAGCCAGGAACACAGGACAACCCTGCCTCTCCACCAGAGCATATCTATCCAGCTCTACTGACAAGGGGCAATTTGAAACAACAATCTACAATGTCTTGAAAGCAAATCCAAACACATGCCCAGATGTTTTCCTGCTTGTTATTCAGCTCCTCGCTTACCTTTCATAGGCTTCTGCCAAGTGTTTGCAGACACTTTGCTTCTATCCAAAAATATTAATATCACCTTACTTCTAGGTTTCAACAAGTCACACCAAATCACCTTGGTCACATGTTTCATATCATTCTGTAAAAATAAAAGATATTTTTCTCTTCAGATCATTTCTTAAGCTGTCAAGAAAACCAGGATCTCACACATACTCACAGAAACTCTCCCAATGCCATTTGCTGCTTCTCTCTCTGCCAAGGCACCCACAAGTTCTTGGTCAGTTCTTGTTCCATGCTTGCCAGTGACCTTAAGAGATAAAAGGTGGCACCATTTTTACTGCTAATTACAACCTCAGGCTTCAATCTTTCCAGAAGGTAAAAGTTTCTGGAAACAGAAACTGATACTCCCCACCCTGCTGGAGTTGATTGGACCATTCTCTGCTCTGCTCACACAAACCCTTCAACCACGCTGCCAAACTCAGCACTGCTGCAGTTACAAGACAACAGCAGTTTATCCACAAGGGGCTTCTACTAACACCCATTTCCCATTACATATCCAGAGCAATCCAAGGGCTTGTTTTCAACTTCCGGAAGCATGGCCAAAGCCACACAGAAACAAGAACACAACATTTTCACTGTATACCAATAGAAACACCAACAGATGTAATATATGCTTCTTCAGACAACTAATTCAACTAACTACTGTGCACTTGCACTGCTCGGTGTGGGAGGGTCCATACAGCCCCTGGATGCATAGGTACAAAAAAAACCCCAAAAAACCCCCTAATTTTGCTCCACAAATGGAAAAAGGCACAAGCACTGATACCATAAATATAAAAAATACTTGTGTACCTTTGAATATAAAGCCCTAAAAGAGCTTAAAACAGGAAACACAGACAAGACTGACAAGAGCACATTGGACAAAATTCCAGCAGAATCCTCATTCTGGAAAATGGTTTCTCCAAGTCTCTTTGCCTCATCCCAAGCCCTTCCACTCCATCCTCCAGGATCACTGCACTCACTGGATGGTACTTGGCAGGAAAAAGGTGCCAGTGGAGACATTGTAGCTTCCCTGGGATCTTTTCCCCTTTTGACTGCTTCAGGCAATGACCAGTGACTGGTAAATGCTCTCTCTGGGAACCCGGGGCAAACCAGAGTCTCCCAGTGCAGCACAGATTCACCTGCAAGGGGAAGGACTGTTACCTGTCTGCAGTATCTCCATGGCAAGAGTCCACCCACAGCAGCAGCCTTTGCCAGCCCAGGCAGGCAGAACACAGCCACAACAAGCTCTCCCCGTTGAGCACAGGATGGATCAACTTCCCAAGAAAGGAAGGGCTGTTTGAAAGGGCAGGACAGGTCTGCAGTGGGACAGAAGCAGAGGAGGAGCCCAGCAGGCCATTACAGCCCTGCAGCACAGCCAGACAAGTGCTCCAGGCTGGAATCACCACCACTGACATCCCTGAAAACGCGGCAGCCTACACACCAGAACAGCTGAGATCCAAGTCCACCCCGCAGTGGCCAGAGACAAGAACAACTTCAGGGGATTTCTTCCCTAGGAAAGCAGAAATTAAATATTTAAACAACAGCTGGTCCTTTGGAAGGCAGCATGAGCTACCAACAGTCACAGCAGATCTCAGCATATCTGGGAAACTGGCATACCAAGTCAGGTTGAAAAACTGCCCAAGAAAATCACCTCACCCAAAAGTGGGATTTGAGGAAAAAATTAAAAGCTCAGGCTTTGGGTTCAGCCTCCTGGACACAGAATCAACCACACCTCACCCTGCTAGAGCTGATTTGTCCCTGCTCTGCTCACCTAAACCCTTCAACCACGCTGCCAAACTCAGCACTGCTGCAGAGCTACAAGAGAACAGCAGTTTATCCACAGGGGGCTTCTTCAAACACACATTCCCCATTATATATCCAGAGCAACCCAAGTGCCTATGTTAAGTTCCCACACGTGTGCCCAAGACCCTATGTACACAATAACACCACATTCCCACAGGGTGGCAAGACAAACTGGAACAGACTTAATCATTTATCCCTCAGACAAGAGCTAATCCAATGAAGCACTGTGCACCTACACTGCTTGGCATGGGGGGGTCAGCACACCTTCTGCGTATGCTCACCTACAGAGCGTGAAAATGAAAACAAAAACCAGTCTTGCTCCACAAATAAAACCAAACAGAAAGAAAAAAACATAAGAAAATTCCATAGACTAGGAAATTCTTGCATGCCTCTGAACATATCTCCTGAGAACTCAAAAAGCGATTTACAATAGGAAAATACTCCTGAGCCAGACAGAAGCATCAAACACTGGACCCTATCGCCTCTTCTGAGGCGCGGCGACCTGGTTCAGGAACGGCACGGCGACCCACCCCTGGCCGCTCGGTCCATAAGCTCTCAGACACCAGTATGGTGGAAGGCAAATGGAGTTTATTGGAAGGTGATTTGGGACTTTATAACCTAGGTTTGGAATGTCACATCCCCCTGCTTGTGTCACAAGCTGGGTGGTCCTAATTACCTATGGGGTTAAACAACTAAATGGAGGGGGTTCTATCCTTCGTGTACATCCCGTAATTCTTCTGATCACCTATGTTCCCTCACATCTGCCCCCCCTTTTTGATTAACAAAATAAAATATAAAACAAAAGCACAAAGCAAAAGCACAAAAACTATAAATCTAATATTTAAACAACTTAAACAACAATTATCTCAAAATAATTGTTAGCTTTAAAGCAGTTGTTGGCTGCGCACAAGCAAAATGTTAGCTGTCTCTAAACGGCTTCTAACAAAAGCTATAAACTTGTTCAACAAGCAAGGTCCAAAAACCAATGTCAAAAATAACAGTGTAAGTGGCCCTATCAGGGCAGAAATCAAGGTGGTGAGCCACGGCGATCGGTTGAACCACGACTCGAACCAGCCTTGCTGAGCTTCCCTGTCTCTTTTTCTTTGGACTAGCCTGTCTCTTAACTCAGCCATGGAGTCTCGGACGACTCCAGTGTGGTCTGCGGAAAAGCAGCATTCTTCTTTCAAAGCAGCACAGAGTCCTCCCTGCTGCATGAACAACAAATCTAGCCCTCGTCTATTTTGCAACACTACTTCTGACAGCGAAGAAAGAGACTGTTCTAGGGA
>VYXD01008563.1:0-10823 GCA_013397195.1 Hylia prasina | reverse complement strand
CCCCAGGGCTGGGGCAGCTCTGCAGGTGGGGTCTCCCCTGAGCGGGGCAGGGGGGCAGAGCCCCCTCCCTGCCCTGCTGCCCGGGCTGGGACAGGGGGGGTTTGGGATCCCAGTGCACATGGCCAGGGCACGTGGAGCCTCTCATCCACTGACACGTTTTGTTTCCTGATCCCTCAGGACGGCACATCAGGTTTGGACACGCTCAGCCTTTGGCTGCCACTTCCTCCCACCTGGGAATATTTCTGTTTCTGATCTCCCTGTATTTAACATGTAAACCCATGAAGGAGTTGATTTCTCACTGAGATTCCCCCCCTCTCTCTCCACGTGGAACCATTTATGGTTTTGATTCCCCTGTATTTAACACACAAACCATGAAGGAGTTGATTTCTCACTGAGATTCCCCCCCTCTCTCTCCACGTGGAACCATTTATGGTTTTGATTCCCCTGTATTTAACACACAAACCATGAAGGAGTTGATTTCTCACTGAGATTCCCCCCCTCTCTCTCCACGTGGAACCATTTATGGTTTTGATTCCCCTGTATTTAACACACAAACCATGAAGGAGTTGATTTCTCACTGAGATCCCCTCTCTCTCCACGTGGAACCATTTATGGTTTTGATTCCCCTGTATTTAACACACGAACCATGGGGTTGATTTCTCACTGGACTTTCCCCCTCTCTCTCCAGAGTCCCGAGAGCCGTGGAAGGAGAGCAGCAGCAGGATGGAGAGCAAGGCAGCAGTGAATGGCCACGCTGTCCCCAGCTCTCCCGGGGAGGATGTGCAGGGGACAAACGGCCTGTGCCGGGACACGGGGCCGTGCAAACAGCAAAAAGCAGCCGGAGGGGCCCTGGCGCCTCCCCGGGAACCCTCGGAGGCGGCCGGCACCATCGCAGGCGTCTACGTGGAGGCTTCCAAGAGGATCATGAGCTTTTATGAGGCCACCAGAGAGCACCTGCTGAGCCTGGACGTGGCCCTCTGCCTCCTGGAGGCCCAGGCAGCCGCGGGCTCCCTCTGGGACCCGGCGGGCAACCGTCGCGTCCCCGTGGCCGAGGCCGTGCGGACGGGGCTGGTGGGGCTGGAGCTGAAGGAGAGGCTGCTCTCGGCACACAGAGCTGCTGCTGGCTTCGTGGACCCCTACTCAGAGGAGAAGATCTCCCTGTACCAGGCCGTGCAGAAGGAGCTGGTGGGGAGGGAGCAGGGCGTGCGCCTGCTCCAGGCCCAGGCGGCGACCGGAGGCGTCATCGACCCGAGCACCGGCGCCCGGCTCCCGGCACAGGTGGCCTGTGAGAGGGGACACCTGGACGAGGAGATGACCCGGCTGCTCTCCGAGGCCGGCGGCGAGGAGAACAGGGTGTTCCTGGACCCCAGCACCATGGAGAAGGTCACCTACTCGGAGCTCAGGAAGAGGTGCCTCGTGGACCCGGCCTCGGGCCTCCTCCTCTTGCCGCTGCAGATCACGTTCCCGGGGCTGGGAGGGAGGGTGAGCAGCAGGGACCTGATGGAGTCCGGCATCATCAGCCTGGCCGTGTTCCGAGGCCTGGAGGAGGGAGAGGTCTCTGCCCAGGAGGTGGCAGAGAATGATGTCGTCCAGCACTTCCTGCGCGGCGCCAGGAGCGTGGCGGGTGTTGTCCTGCCCTCTGGGGAGCAGAAGAGCCTTTACCAGGCCCTGAGGGAGCATCTCCTTGTGCCTGGCGCCGCTCTCATGCTCCTGCAAGTCCAGGCCTCCACAGGGACCCTGACAGACCCCCTAAAGAACAGAAGCTACTCGGTGGATGAGGCCGTCAGGGTCGGTCTGGTCGGCCCGGAGCTTTACGAGAAACTGTCTTCAGCTGAGAAAACCATCACTGGATACAGGGACCCCTCCACCGGGGAAATGCTCTCCCTGTTCCAAGCCATCAGGAAGGGCTTTGTTCCCAGGGATCACGGCCTCTGCCTGCTGGAGGCCCAGGTGGCCACGGGTGGCGTCATTGCTCCGGGCAGGCACCTCCGCGTCCCCATGGAGACAGCCTGCGAGTGGGGACACCTGGACGAGGCCACCGGGCACCTCCTCCGCAGCCCTCCCGAGCACCTGAAGGGCTTCTTCCACCCCGGCTCCAAGGAGAAGCTGAGCTACGGGGAGCTGCTCCAGCGCTGCGTCACCGACCCCAGCACGGGGCTCCTGCTGCTGCCGCTCCCTGGGGACGGCGCCCAAGGGTCCCAGGGACCCCTCGGCTTCCTCGACCGCAGCACCCAGACGGCTCTGGAAAACACACAGGTGCCCGTGGCTGTGGGGAAGTTCAAGGGCAGGTCGGTGTCCCTCTGGAAGCTTCTCTTCTCCGACTGCATCCAGGGTGAGCAGAGGGCTGCGCTGGCTCAGCAGCTCCTGGCAGGAGAGCTCTCCCTGCCAGCACTGGGAGAGGCCCTCAGAGCCGCCGTGGAGGAAAAAGCTGCCACTGCCAACGTCACCTTCGAGGGCCTGAGGGAGCAGGTGACGGCCGACCAGCTGCTGAGCTCGGAAATTATCAACAAAGACTTGTTTAAGAAGCTCAAGGAGGGAGAAACGTCGGCCAAGGAAGTCGTCAGCATGGACACGGTCAGGAAGTACCTGCAGGGCACGGGAAGCATTGGTGGGCTGCTGCTCCCCGACACCCAGGAGAAGATCAGCATCTACCAGGCAAAGAGGAAGGGACTTCTAAGGCCGGGAACGTCTCTGATTCTCCTGGAGGCTCAGGCTGCCACAGGGTTTGTCATCGACCCGGCTGCCAACAAGAGGTACTCCGTGGACGAGGCTTTACGGGCAAACGTCATCGGCCCGGACGTTTACGACAAGCTGCTGGCGGCGGAGAAATCAGTCACCGGCTACAGAGATCCTTACTCGGGGGACAAGATCTCCCTGTTCCAGGCCATGCAGAAGGAGCTGATCGTCAGGGACCACGGCATCCGCCTGCTGGAGGCCCAGATCGCCACCGGCGGCATCATCGACCCCGTGCACAGCCACCGCATCCCCGTGGAGGTGGCCTACAAGCGCGGCTACTTCGACAAGAAGATGAATTTAATCCTCTCCGACCCCACCGACGACACCAAGGGCTTCTTCGACCCCAACACGCACGAGAACCTGACGTACCTGCAGCTGAAGGAGAAGTGCATCACCGAGCCCTCCACCGGGCTCTGCCTGCTGCCCCTGAACAGCAGGAAGCGGCAGTTCGTGGACGAGGCCACCAGGCAGGTGTTCAGGAGCTCCTGGCTGCCCGTCAGGTTCGGGCGCTTACGGGGGGAGAAGGTCTCTGTGTGGGACCTGCTGAACTCCGAGTACTTCACCGAGGGCAGGCGCCGGGAGATTTTCAACCACTTCCAGCTGAGGAAGCTCAGCCTGGAGCAAATCCGACTCATGCTGGAGGAGGAGATGAAGAAATGGGCCCCCATCAAGTTCCCGGCCTTGAGAGGCAACGTCAGCGCTTATCACCTGATGGAAACAGGTGTCATCGACAGGGCCCTGTTTGAGCAGGTGCTGGAGGGGTCCGTCACCCCGGAGCAGGTGCTGCACATGGACTCTGTCAGGAGGTACCTCTACGGCTCGGGCAGCATCGGGGGGATCGTGCTCCAGCCGTCCAACCAGAGAATGAGCATTTACGAGGCCATGAAGCAGAACATCGTGGTGCCAGGAGTAGCCCTGCCCCTGCTGGAGGCCCAGGCCGCCACGGGCTTCATTATCGACCCCGTGAAGAACCAGAAGCTGCGTGTGGATGAGGCCGTCAAGGAGGGAGTCATCGGGCCGGACGTGCACGAGAAGCTGCAGCACGCGGAGGGGGCCGTGACGGGCTACAGAGACCCCTTCACGGGCGAGAGGATCCCCCTTTTCCAGGCCATGAAGAAGGGCCTGATCGCGGACAAGCAGGCCATGCAGCTCATGGAGGTGCAGATGGCCACGGGAGGCATCATCGACCCGGCCTGCGGCCACCACCTCCCCCTCGAGTCGGCCCGGCGGCGCGGCTGCCTGGACGAGGACACCAGCAAGGCCCTCTCCGAGCCCGGGGATGACCACAGAGCCTTCTGCCTGCCGGACAGCAAAGAGAGCGTGACCTACGCCGAGCTCATCCGGCGCTGCCGCAAGGACGACGCCTCCGGCTTCCACTTGCTGCCTCTGGCACGGGCGGCCGCTCCTGCCTACACCGATGAGCAAATCCAGCGTGTCTTCAGGGAAACCACGGTGAAGGAAAAGGGAGTCTCCCTCTGGGAGCTCCTGCACTCGGGGTACTTCACCGAGGAGCAGAGGAGCGGCTTTGTGGAGAGGTTCCGGGCGGAGGAGCTGTCGCTGGAGCAGCTGGTGGCTCTCGTGCTCAGGCTGGTGGGGGAGATGGAGATGAAAGCCAGGACCCAGATCTCCCTGGAAGGCCTGAGGGGCAGCGTCCCCGTGGTCTGGCTGCTGGACACGGGCATCATTTCTCAGAAGACGTTTGAGGAGCTGGCCCAGGGCGTAAGAACTCCCGAAGAAGTGGCTGCAATGGAGAGCGTGAAGAGGTACCTGAAGGGCACGGGCAGCATTGCTGGGGTCTTCATAGAGGCCTCCAAACAGAAGATGAGCTTCTACGACGCCATGAAAAACAACCTCCTCCTCCCTGGGGCAGCTCTGAGGCTGCTCGAGGCCCAGGCAGCCACGGGGTACCTGACTGACCCCGCGGCAAACCGGAGGCTCAGCGTCAGGGACGCCGTGAGAGCGGCTGTTGTTGGGGAAGAGCTCACAGAGAAACTGCTCCTGGCTGAGAGGGCCGTGACGGGCTACACAGACCCCTACACCGGGAGCTCCATCTCCCTGTGCCAAGCGCTCAGGAAGGAGCTCATCCCCCTGGCAGAGGCTGTGCCCTTGCTGGAGGCCCAGCTGGCCACGGGAGGGGTCGTTGATCCCGTCCACCCCCTCCACCTGCCGCTCCAGGCTGCCTGCAGGTTTGGCTTCTATGACGAGGACCTGAACCAAACCCTCTCCCGGCTGGATGACGGCACCAAGGTCTTTTTTGACCCGAACACCAAGGAGAACGTGACCTACCAGCAGCTGAAGGACCGGTGCATTCGCGAGGCCGAGTCGGGCCTGTGGCTCCTCCCTCTGTCAGAAAACGCAATGTTCTGCGTGGACGAGCAGACCATGAAGGTGCTGAAATCTGTGACTGTTTGCGTCAACGTGGGGCGGTTCAAAGGACAGACCGTGTCTGTCTGGGACCTCCTCAACTCCGAATACTTCTCGGACAGCAAGAGGAGAGAGCTGGTGCAAAAGTACAAAGATGAGAAGGCCGAGGTGCTGCAGGAAATCACGACAAGTATCACCACAATCATCCAGGAGACCGAGGCACAAGGCAAGAAGTTCGCATTCAAGGGCCTGCGGAAAAGAGTGTCCGCCAGCGACCTCTTCCAGTCCCAGCTGATAGACAAAAAAACCCTCGATGAGCTCAACCAGGGGAAGAAAACAGTCAGAGAAGTCACCGAGATGGAGTCCGTGCGCCGGTACCTGGAGGGCAGCAATTTCATAGCAGGGGTCCTTATCCAGCCAAGCAAGGAGAAGATGAGCATCTACCAGGCCATGTGGAAGGGCGTCCTGAGGCAGGGCACGGCGCTGGTGCTGCTGGAGGCGCAGGCCGCCACCGGCTACATCATCGACCCCGAGAAGAACCAGAAGTTCTCAGTGGAGGAAGCGCTGGAGGCGGGGCTGATTGGAGGGGAGGTCTTTGAGAAGCTGCTCTCTGCGGAGAGAGCCGTGACGGGCTACACCGACCCCTACACCAAAGCCCCAATGTCCCTGTTCGAGGCCATGAACCAAGGGCTGATTGTGAAGAGCCACGGCATCCGCCTGCTGGAGGCCCAGATCGCCACCGGCGGCATCATCGACCCCGTGCACAGCCACCGCCTGCCCGTGGAGGTGGCCTACGAGCGCGGCTACTTCGACCAGGAGATGAACCAGGTCCTGTCCGACCCCGGCGACGACACCAAGGGCTTCTTCGACCCCAACACGCACGAGAACCTGACCTACCTGCAGCTGCTGGAGAGGTGCGTGCAAGACCCAGAGACGGGGCTGTACATGCTGCAAGTTGTAAAGGAGGGAGGAAAGTACTTCTACATTGATGAGTCCACCAAACAGGCTTTGCGCTCAAAGCCCCTCCACGTGAAAGTTGGAAAGTTTAAGGACCAAACGGTTTCTGTCTGGGAAGTGCTCTGCTCTCACTACGTCTCAGAGCAGAAAAGGAAAGAGCTGGTGATGCAGTACAAAAGCAAAGCCCTAACGCTGGAAGACCTGATATCCCTCATCTTAAAGATCATCGAGGACGCAGAGCGAAGAGGAGAAGCCCTCAAGGTCAGAGGACTGCGGGGGGAGGTGTCGGTGTCAGAACTGTTCAACTCTGAGATAATTGACAAGAAGACTCTGGACCAGCTGCAGGACGGGAGCCTCACGCTTGCCAGCCTCACAAAGAGGGACGCCGTCCGCAGGTACCTGGACGGCACTGGGTGCATCGCCAGCGTTCTCCTCCCGTCGAGGAAGGGGGTGATGAGCATCTACCAGGCTCTGAAGAAAGGTCTGCTCACAGAGCAATGTGCACTGGGGCTGCTGGAGGCACAGGCAGCCACCGGCTTCCTCCTGGACCCCCGGAACCACCAGAAGCTCTCTGTGGACCAGGCCGTGTCCTCTGGGCTGGTGGGCAGCGAGCTGCGCCAGCAGCTGCTGTCGGCAGAGAAAGCCGTGACGGGGTACACGGATCCTCAGACGGGGAGCAAAATATCTCTCTTCCAGGCTGTAAGACAAAAGGTAATAGCCAGGGAGCACGGCATCCGCCTGCTGGAGGCCCAGATCGCCACCGGCGGCATCATCGACCCCGTGCACAGCCACCGCCTGCCCGTGGAGGTGGCCTGCAGACGTGGACACCTGGACGAGGACACGTTCCTCCTGCTTTCGGACCCAGACCACGGGAGCAAAGGGTTTATCGATCCAAACACTCACGAGAAGATCAGTTACAGCCAGCTCCTGCAGAGGTGTGCCAAGGACGGCGAGAGCAGCTGGTACCTGCTGCAGGTCCTGGAAAAGGAAGGAGATTATTTCTACATTGACGAGCAAACGAAAAATGCCCTGTTGTGTACCAAGGTCCAGGTGCCTGTGGGAAAATACAAGGGACAAGTGTTGTCGCTGTGGGAACTTCTCTGCTCCGAGTACATCACGGAGGAGAAAAGAAAGGAACTGGTGAAAAAATACAAAGGGGAATCCCAACACATTTTACAAGGCATCATTGAGACGATACTGAAGATCATTAGAGAAAAGGAGGAGGACAGAAGTGACGTCTGGTTCCAGGGAATCCGGCAGCAAATTACGGCATCGGAGCTGCTCAGCGCACAAATAATCACAGAGGAAACAATAGAAAAACTCCAGGAAGGGAAGAAGACGGCGCAGGAAATAGCACAGACAGAAAGTGTGAGGAGGTACCTGGAGGGAACCGGCAGCATCGCCGGCGTGCTGGTGCCCTCCAAGGCCCAGCCCGGCCAGACGGAGAAGATGAGCATCTACCAGGCCATGTGGAAGGGCGTCCTGAGGCAGGGCACGGCGCTGGTGCTGCTGGAGGCGCAGGCCGCCACCGGCTTCCTCGTCGACCCCGTCAAGAACCAGAAGCTCTCGGTGGACGAGGCCGTGTCCTGCGGCCTGGTGGGCAGCGAATTAAAAAACAAACTTCTCAGTGCCGAGAGAGCCGTTACGGGATACACCCACCCCTACACGGGCCAAAAGATGTCCCTGTTCCAGGCCATGAAGCAGGAGCTGATCGTCAGGGACCACGGCATCCGCCTGCTGGAGGCCCAGATCGCCACCGGCGGCATCATCGACCCCGTGCACAGCCACCGCCTGCCCGTGGAGGTGGCCTACGAGCGCGGCTACTTCGACAAGGAGATGAACCAGGTCCTGTCCGACCCCGGCGATGACACCAAGGGCTTCTTCGACCCCAACACTCACGAGAACCTGACCTACCTGCAGCTGCTGCGCCGCTGCGTGCCCGACCCGGACACGGGGCTGCTGATGCTGCGGCTGATGGACAAGGGCTCCGTGCTGCACCAGCTGAGCGAGGATGCCCGCAAAGCCCTGCAGGCCGCCCGCACCGCGCCGCCGCTGCGGCTCTTCCAGGGCCAGAGCGTCACCCTCTGGGAGCTCCTCTTCTCCCGCTACGTCCCCGAGCAGCGGAGAGAGGAGCTGCTGAGGGGGTACAAGGCGGGCACGGTCACCATCGCAGAGATGATCGAGCTCCTCACGGCCATTGTCACCAGGGCCGAGGCCCAGGGCCACGGCGCCAGCGTGGGCCCCAAGTCCCCAGAGGGGGAGGTCCTGCCCAAAGCCGTGGAGAACGGCAGCGCCTCCAACTCCCAGAAGGAACCGGAGCAGGAGCAGAAACTGGTGCAGGAGCAGAAACAGGCGCAGAAACAGGACCGGGAACTAGAGCAGGAGCTGGAGCCGGAGCTGGAGCGCTCCCTCAAGTCCCACACGGTCGAGGTGTCGGCGGGCGGCTTCCACGGCAGGAAGGTGTCCCTGTGGGAGCTGCTCTTCTCCAAGTTCGTGTCCCAGGCCAAGCGCCGGGAGCTGCTGGGGCAGCTGCGGGCCGGGAGCCTGGCGCCGGCCCCGCTGGCCACGCTCCTCACCCGGCTGGTGGAGGAGGCGGCGCGGCGCGGCCGCAGCGTGAAGTTCGCGGGCCTGAGGAGGCAGGTGAGCGCCTCGGACCTGCTGGACTCGGGCATCATCGACACGGGCACGCTGGCCGAGCTGGTGCAGGGCGCCAGGACGGTGCAGGAGGTGACCCAAATGGCCTCGGTCAAGCGCTACCTGGACGGCACGGGCGTCATCGCCGGCGTGCTGGTGCCCTCCAAGGCCCAGCCCGGCCAGACGGAGAAGATGAGCATCTACCAGGCCATGTGGAAGGGCGTCCTGAGGCAGGGCACGGCGCTGGTGCTGCTGGAGGCGCAGGCCGCCACCGGCTTCCTCGTCGACCCCGTCAAGAACCAGAAGCTCTCGGTGGACGAGGCCGTGTCCTGCGGCCTGGTGGGCAGCGAGCTGCACGAGAAGCTGCTGTCGGCCGAGCGGGCCGTCACCGGCTACAAGGACCCCTACACGGGCGACAAGCTCTCCCTGTTCCAGGCCATGCAGAAGGAGCTGATCGTCAGGGAGCACGGCATCCGCCTGCTGGAGGCCCAGATCGCCACCGGCGGCATCATCGACCCCGTGCACAGCCACCGCCTGCCCGTGGAGGTGGCCTACGAGCGCGGCTACTTCGACCAGGAGATGAACCAGGTCCTGTCCAACCCCACCGACGACACCAAGGGCTTCTTCGACCCCAACACGCACGAGAACCTGACGTACCTGCAGCTGCTGCGCCGCTGCGTGCCCGACCCGGACACGGGGCTTTATTTCCTCAATATTTTAGAAAAATAATTGTAAAAGCTTTTGAATTTTTTTTTTCCCCTTGTTTTTGCCTCGTGGAAGAATGTTTCTGTTGTGAATACTTCCTTTGCTGCTGGTTTTTGTCTTTATTTTTCTGACGCTTTTTTACCATTTATGGCCCCAGTGAGGGAATTTCCTCCACAATCTCTTTTCTTTACCACCACCCACCCACAGCAGGTGCAGCTTTGAAGTGCCTTCCCCCCCGCAGTGTTGTTTCATTGCATTGTGCCTCTTTCTTTTGGGAACAGAGGAGGCAGTCTGGGTTATGTCAGGTCATTTAGGTGGATTGTGTCATCCTCATTTTCCTCACACAGATTTAAGTGCAGCTCTTTGTTCCGTATGGGTGTCGCTGCAAGGGGTATTTTTATTCTCTGCCTCTCTTTTCTTGCACATGCCAGCTATTTTCCCCCGGAAGCTCTGCAGGATGATGTTCAGGTTGCAGGTTTTTTCAGCCAGGACAGCGTGGGGAGCAGATTTCTGCGTGGGCAGTCGCTGGCGTGGGGCACATCGCCGTGTTTGCTCTCCGTGCCTCGGCCTGTCCTGCTTTTCCAGGCAGCGCAAACAGCCCCAGCCCGGCGGTGGTTTGGTCTCTCGCTCTGCTTTCCCCTCTGTGGGGACTGATCCTCAGGGCAGCTGCGAGGGGACACAAAAGCTGGGCAGTGCTTTGGGTCACTCCATCCACCCCGTCCCCTCCTGCTCCTTCTGCCCTCCCGTGTCCTGAGCTGACTCAGTCCACGTGCTGCAGGAGAGGCAAAACACCCTCCCGTGCACTTCAGGGATGAATAATTCTACTGCTGCTTAATGGAAGGGAACTTACCCTCCTTGAATGCGCTCCCTTGGGCTGTTTGCCTTAATTAACCTGGTAATGTCCTGGAAAATGGAGTTTTGGCCGCAGCCTGGGCAGCTGGGAAGGAGTGTAGAGGAGCTGTGGGACTCCTCGCTGTAACCTGCTGTGGAGCCCAGGGAACTGCACAGGCTCAGAGGGTGACGGGACACGTTAATGGGAGAGAAGTCAGGGAATGGTTTGGGTGGGAAGGGGCCTTCTCATCCCACCCCTTCCACCATCCCAGGCTGCTCCAAGCCCCGTCCAGCCTGGCCTTGGGCACTTCCAGGGATCCAGGGGCAGCCACAGCTGCTCTGGGCACCCTGTGCCAGGGCCTGCCCACCCTCACAGGGATCAGTTCCCTCCAATATCTAATCTACCCCTACGTTCTTCCAGTTTGAAGCCATCCCCCCCGTGTCCTGTCACTCCAGGCCTCTGTCCCAAGCCCCTCTCCAGCTCCCTTTAGTTACTGGGAAGGCACAAAAACGTCTCCCAGGAATCTCCTCACCCTGGAAATTCTCCCTTGCAGGGGCAGACAGGAGCAGGCGTGTGGTCGCGGTGAGAGCGGTGA
>VYXD01008561.1:113669-124766 GCA_013397195.1 Hylia prasina | reverse complement strand
AGGTCAGCCTTCTAAGGCATCACTACAATCTATCTCATCCCACACACAAAGGCCTGTACCAGAGAAAAAGGTACTGTCAGTCATTCCCCTTCCACCACAAATCTAGTGGTAACACACCCTCAGAGATAAAAGGTCTGAAGGAAGATAGGAGTATTGTGGAAAATACAGATACACAACATGGTTTAGAATAATAGAATCTTAAAAGCTGGAAACAACTTCCAAGATCAGCAAATCCAACTGTTAACTGAGCATCACCGTATCTACCACTAAACCACATCCTCAAGCGCCACATCTACGCACCTTTTGATGATGAATCCATCACTTCCCTGGGTAGCTTATTCCAATGACTGGAATAAATTTTTCCTAATATCAAATATAAACCTCCCCTGGTGCAGCTTGAGAACATGTTTCATCCTGTCTCTAGCTGCCTGGGAGAAGAGACTGACCCCACCTGGCTACACCGTCCTTTCAGAGAGTTGTAGAGAGTGTAGATAAGGTCTCCCCTGAGCCTCCTTTTCTCCAGGCTAAACAACCTCAGCTCCCGCAGCCACTCCACATAGAACCTGTGCTCCAGCCCCTTGACCATCTTTGTTGCTCTTCTCTGGACACAATTTCACAAAGGACATTCAACGCCTTCATTGTTGTCTTCTTTATGCTGTTTCTAGACAGTCATTTGTGCCTCTGTGATCCACAAACCACCATGATAACACTGTGTCATTTCTTAAGTGTGCTGTGGTTTAACCCCAGGCAGCAAGGAAGCACCCACAGCCACTCCTCACTCCTTTCCGGTGGGAAAAGGAAGAGAATCAGAGCAGCAAAATTGAAAANTGGGAAAAGGAAGAGAATCAGAGCAGCAAAATTGAAAAAATTCATGTGTTGAGATAGAGATGGTTTGATAGATAAAGCAAAAGCTTGGTCTGCAAGCAAAGCAAAACAAGGAATTCATCCACCTCTTCCATGGGCAGGCAGGTGTTCCAGCCATTTCCAGGACAGCAGGGCCCCATCACGCCTCACAGTGATTTGAGAAGACAAACTCCATAACCCTAAATATCTCCCTCGCCCTTCTCCTCACAATTCTATATACTGAACATGATGCCATATGCTGTGGGATACCCACGGGTCAGCTGGGGTCAGCTGCTCCAGCTGTGTCCCCTCCCAGCTCCCTGCACACCCCCAACCTCCTAACTGGTGGGGTGGGTGAGGAGCAGCAAAGGCTCTGCATAAGCCCTGCTCAGCAGGAACTAAAACATCCCTGTGTTATCAATATCAACCCTGTTTCCAGCACAAATTCAAAACACAGCCCTGTACTAGCTATTAGGGACAAAATTAACTGTATCCCAGCCAAAACCAACAGAAGTGGCGCTGATCTAAAGCTAAACAGACAGACATTTGCATTCAAAATTAAAAACAATTAAGCAAAACCAGAAAACACTATTGTTTTGAGACAGAAAGTATTATAGAGTAAGATTAAAAATGTTATCAGAGACAAAAAGAACACTCCTAATTTCAGAAAGATTTGTTATGGTCACCACCAAAAAGAAAATTTATATAGGCTCTACTGTAAATATCATTTTAGTTTGAGATATTTTCTTTTTTTGTTGTTGCTTACTGATTTACTGGTTTTTGTGGCTTAATGTTTTGCTAGCTAAAGCATTCCTCTGGGACCTAGGACTTTTAGGTTCACATACAGAAGTTAAATGACCCTGAGATATTCCCCATATCAAGGCTAACCAGCAGAAAGGGGCCTAAATTCACTACAGAAATATCTCTTAATGTCCAGAAAAAGTTAACCACATGCAAACTACTTAATGGAACACTTCCTAGGACACACCGAAGACCTGAACTCTGCCCAAGTCTCTTTTGGAAGCATTGGCTTAGGCCAACACATGCCAAAGATCAAGCTAACAATTTAACAGTGAGAACAATTCTCTTGCACTGCCTGGCAGCATTCCCAGTCACGATTAAAATTTTTTTAGAAGAGAGATAATCACAGGCCTGATTTCTAGATCTGTTGATGTTTCCCCAGAGTACTGTTTCTGTCCTCATTCAAGAAACATTATCTTCCCTTGTCCCAGTTTTTCAAACAAAACTCACAACAAGGTAGGACAAGACAGGCCTTGGAGACTGATGCAAAAGGATGCACAAAGGTCCAGTATTTGTTAAAAACAGACAAAGCAAGGCCAAAGAATTAATTTATTTATCACACTTGCTAGTTTCATGGAATGTTCAGGAAATACTACTATGTGGAATATATTTATAGGGGATTTTTAAAGTATTCCAGTATTTTCAAAATTCACATTTCATATATTCAGAAGACAACCAAGGAGAAAGAGCAGAAATGGTAACAAAAGAATGTTGAGGGTGTAAAGCAGCAAGACAATGTAAGAGAAAGAAAATTTTCCAGAATTCTTTTAAAGAAAACAATGGATGTTTCTAGTGAAAAAGCTGAATGCCCAGGGAAGCTGGAAGGTCAGCAAATGAGCACACTGCACAAACACACACACAACCTCAAATGTATCACCTCTCACATTTCCATTGACAAGTTATTTTCTGAAACTCCTCTTCCCAGTTTTGCAGATACTCACCATGCACATAAGCCCCTAAAGTTTCAGGTGTCATGATTTTTAAACAGCATGAACTACTAGCTATTCCTCTAAGCAAACTCTGTGCTCCCATAACTGAGCATGATCAAAATTAATTTATTCCTTCCTCTTCTTGCCAGCTACCCTCCTGTTAAGATTTACTTTTTTGCATTCCACTATGAGAACTTTATTTTATGCATATCAATTTCTCATGGGAAAGTCTAAGAGTAGCTGTAGATAGAAAATATTCAGATATCCCCTGACAGATAAAGCAGATCATCAATTTGATATGACCATGAGTCCACTGTACTCAGTCCACATATTATCATCCAAGTGTAAATGGCAGCCTGAACGTTTTGCATCCAAGTCCATGTCTTGGCAAATCACAGCAGAAATTCAAGATGCTACGACACGTTATGTACGTGTTAACATTACTTTACAAGACATCACCCTCTTCCCTGAGCAGAGGTTTTTTAGTTCACAGTATGAGATACTCATACTCATACAAATCTCATCTCATCAGTGAGTTACAAAAATAAGCCAAACTGTGGGCTGACCAAGGCCTAATCACAAGTTCTTTTCATCAGCCTGGTCACATTGATATGAACAACACTGTTACAAACCTGGAAGCCATTCAGAAACACCTGAAAAGAGGTAAAATCTTTAGAAAAAATACCAACTACCAGCATTGCTGTAGCAAATTTCACAGAGCCAGGGAAGCATCAGTCATATCAACCACTATCCTCACACAGTAAATTACAAATCATGCAGCCACAGCACAGAACTTTGAACCAGTGATTTGCCAAAAAGAAGTCTAGGGGCAATAAGCTGCATGCTGAGCATACCAAAACTTTTAAAGTATGGCGAGTATCCTCGCCATAGATAGATGTTACCTTTTTTCTTAATTTGATTCGGGTTAACTTGTAATTGCAGCACTGAATATTTATTCACGTTTTGCAGGTACTGAAATGTAAATATACAAACATGGGGGAGCACACATCTGTCTGCCTGGAACTGGTGCAGCACACACAGTCACATGCATTGACCATGGGCATGACCACATCAACATCTGCTCAGACATACCAAAACAAGCACTTGATCTTCTGCCCAGCAACCTTAAAACTTTCTGTGGAGATTACATTAAAAAAAAAAAAGTCGATTATTCAAACCTGAAAATGCAGAATAGGATTTTAAAAGGAGCATCTCATTACTGACACAGACTCATAGAATATTTTGAGTTGGAAGGGACACACAAGGATCACCAAGTCCAAGTGAATGGCCCGTATGGTCTTCTAATCCACAACCTCGGCATTATTAGCGCCATGCTCTGACCAAAAGAGTTAAACTCGGGGTACTGGAACCTTCTTCAAGGGTTGGATGACTTGTATGAAGTGCACCAGACCAACAACAGCCTTATTTTAGCCCTTCCTTGGTGCCTACTATTAAAATTCTGAGAACACCCACAATTTGGCCCACATGAATGCTGATCATCTTTAAACTCCCTATCCATATTGTTTTTCACTCACCTTGTTACATCAATACAGTAGTTTATTACTGTGCCACCACACTCAATCTCTTGTTAGAATACACTCAATTCACCCAGACTGCACATCGGCTCACCACAGGAAGTCTGATTTCTGTTCTTTCTCTCTCCCTCAGAGAAGCAGAAGTGCAGAAAGATTGTAACCACAAATACCAGGAGGAGCAAATTTGGATAAGGCCATAACTTTCCAAATAAAAAAGGGAAGTTGTTTTTAGCAAATGCAACATCTTGCCCTTTAGGGCAGAGAATGAACCCTTGGCCACAACAGGTGTCTCTTTTTGTTTTTATCCCTATATATGACACAGGACAGTTCAAATTTCTCTGGAAACACAAGTTTTACACTGTGATACTCTAAAAAAGCTTTTGAACAAACTAAATCTTAGTACAACACTCCTCACTTCATCTGTATTGAGTGTGCCAGCCAACTCACCTTTTACCATGAGACCTCAGATAGATGTTCACTAGCACCAGAAGATCATTGCAAAGATGCCTGCTGGCTGTACTGTCTGAGGGGATCTCTCTGGTGTCCTGAAGGGCACACCATTTGATGATCATGACATAAGAGCCATGCACAAATCCAAGGGAACAGAAGGAAAGAGTTGTCAGTCCATCCTCTTTCCGTGTCTTCTCTTATTCATTCATGAACTACATGAGATACATTCAAATTATATTGAAGTTGCATGTGGATGTCCATAGAAAAAGGATTTAAGTAAGTAACTTAAAATCTTTTCTTTAAAAAAAAACCCAAAAAACAACCACAAACATTCTCAGGAGACTTCAACATATGTTGTATGTGTGCTTTCAAATCTTCAGCTGTTGTACCTTTCTGAGTATCTAACATAAACACAGTACCAGTCACATCACAACAACATTGATTGGAAAAGGACTTGGTTCAGTTTAAAGCACATTATTGATTGACAGTGACTCCATGACTCTACTTTAGATCCCTTTACAAGCAGTTGTGGAACTTCGACCATGTCAAAAAATAAATTTTACTGAAATTAATGGAACTGAAAAAACATGATAATGTAACCTGTAATTTTGCACTTGCAGAAATTATTTCATGAAGATCATGGAGGAAGAAAAAAAAATGTATTTAGCCTCTTGCTATACTCAAGAAAAAAAGTCTGAAAACTGTTCTAGACATCACTTTATAACATAGTAGTCAACTCTCTTTAAAGTTGAAGGTGAAACTGTTAGACTAAAACCAGCAATCTCATATCACAAAAAAAAAAGAGATTATTTTTAAAAAGCACAGCTGCACTTCTACTCATTGATTGCAAACACATCCACACTATCAACAGCATGCATTGTTTGGGATTTTCTTAGGGATACCAGAGCATCCCACTCATCTCACCATCCAGAAAGAGAAAACTGTAGCACACGGAGTAGTTTCCTACATATATGCTGACACTAAACCATGCTCTTTCTGTAGTACATGATACTAATGTTTAAAAAAGACTCACAATTAGTCATAATCACATTTATTATGGAAGTGCCTGATGACAGACCAAAGACACAGATTGTTTGACCTGCAGAAAGGAAAAAAGGCTCTAGATGAGACAACCATAAAGTAGGAACAGAACAGCCACAGTTATTTAGCATTTTAGTACAGACATATATTTAATCTCAGTTGGAGAAACATGTTTCCACAATTGCCTTTTCTATTCCATCTTTGGCTTCTCAGTTACTGTTTTTCCAATTATGAAAGGATGCCTATGTTATTAATGATAAGAGGTAATATTTATACATCTCTTCATAAAACTAAACACCTAGTATCTTAATGAAAACATATTTCAAGTAGAAAAATGCTCTTTTTATCCTGAAATGTGGGTAAATTCTTGGCCATCATTGGGAAGCACACATTCAGCAAAGAAGCAGTTTAATTTTAACATTTTACCAGTCTAGAAATGCTAAAAAAGATTACACTCAGGCAAAGCAAAGACACAATTTTATCAGTCATCAAGAAAAAGGGGAAGGCTTAGACTTGCTGGTACTTGCAAGAAATTTGTGAAGAAACATGACAAACTATGATGTATCTGTGATGAAACTTCCAATTAAAATCGCAGAAAAAGAGGTGAGCTGGCAGGACCACCATGGTAAAAATCCTTGCCTGGTGATAAGGCAGGACATAGGCAACATCCATGTCCATGCTTTAAAAATGCAACAGTTTTCATCCGTGCTGAATCTGATCTTACCACCTTTTATTGCATTTATCACTCCTATGCCCACATGTTATTTCCCTTGGTTTTGTCCACTCAAATGACTACCACTGTACGTCTCTGGACTTAGCTGCCAAGTTTGCCACAGGCACCTCTAAATTGCAAAACCAAACAACTTAAAAAATCTAAGCAGAGCTGCAGCAGGGCAGGAGGCTACTGAGTTATAAATTCTTTATCACAACACTGAGCATGCACTTTGTGACATTGCTAGCAGTTACATACAGCTGAACAGCCCTTCTTTAATAACGGGCTATTGCTCAATTCCCCTGAGCCTCTAAAACTTACATAGCTCTTCTCATGGTTTCACATTCTACTCAGCAGGGGGCCTCCATTAAAAAATTACTAATTCCAGTTTACCTAAGTTATAGATGGCATAGCCATGAATAAAGATCTCTAAACAGGTCCAGCATGTAGGAACTTCCATTATGTTGGGATTGTACCATGTTCTGTGCATGCCTATCTTGCCCAAAAACCAAGGAGGGAGAATACCCTTGTTAAGCATGTTGCCAAAAGTCTACATTTTTGATATGGAAAGGCAATCTCTTCACTATCAGTCAGATGTTTAAAGTAGTAAAACTTCACTAAGTAAATCCATCCATAATTCAAATCAGTTTAGAAAGAAAATCCTAATAAATACATTTGTGTGCAGGAATTTTTTTTTTAGTTTAAATATCCAAGTTGCCTAAGAAAAATGTTTTTGTTACACTGGGTAAATCAACTGACAGATAGAGATGACCAGGCACATGACACCACAACAAAAAACCCCACCTACCCACCAAAAAATGGCAAAAACCCAACCCAACAAACCATAAGCAAAAAACCCCTCAAGCCTACACATGCCCCCAGCATTTGGACAGACTTCAACACCAGAAGTAGAACAAGCAGAGTCTTGTTTTATAAAAAATATAAAATGCCATAATTACTTTTGGATGTACAAAGAACAGATGAGTGCAATTACTGTTGCAATAAACACAGGTTTCTTGTCTGATTTAGAGAAGCTCTTATTATTTAACCCTTACTCTACCTGTGGCAGACAAGGCCACTATGTAACAAATACACACTGTTGCATTGCTGCAAACAGACAGCGAGATTTCAGTGGTTAAAGAGACTGGTGAAAGAATCTTTGTGTTTCTTCCTTACACAGAAAAGTCCATCATTACATACAGATCTTTAAAGAGAAGTCCACTAACAATTTGATGACTGAGCAACTATTCCGCCAGTATAAACTACATCAGTATTCCACACTGGAAAAAATGCAGTAATACAAAAGGGAGGGTTTTTTAAATAATCTCCAGTCAAAGTTTCAGCGAACCCTTTTCAACTTTAATGCTCAAAAGAGGAACACTGTACTGGAACAAACAGAGCTTTGGACTGCAGATGTTCCTGCTTTCTCCTGCTGCCTGAAACTTTTGACTGCAATGCTAAAATACTTATTTATTCAGATCCAAAAAGTGCTCAACTTCCAACACATTGTACAGGTTGCTAATTGCATAGTCTCATAATCTGTGTATTTCATAGGCTGTCGTAAGTATTCTGACCATTTCACTTCATTAGCAATGCTGCACTGCACATCTTGGAACTGAAAGTTTAGGTCAGAGATCAAGATTGTGAAATCAAACATTGAGGTCTTAAAGTAACTCCAGCTCCAAGTGAACTGGAAGTTTAGATGCATGCCTAGTCCCAAAATGTAGATACTAAACTCCTTCAGGTCATCCCTCCAGAAAGCCAAATGCTATCTCCTCCCTCACCTCAACAGGGGTACTGTGCATTTACAGCTTACAGGGACAGTCAAAACACTTCTCTAGTATAGATCTCCCCAGCCTTTGGCAACCCAGGCAAGCACACATATGTAGTGTGCTCTCAGACAGCCTCTGAAATGCAATCTAGTCTTAACAAAATCCAGATCATAATTAAGCAGCTGTAAGTGTCAAGGGAGTGCTTTGTCAGCACACTCACCACTGAGTGCCACAGATAAAAGTAAAGACTAATTTTCCTTTTTTCGCTACAGGAAAATGAGCAGTGCTACACCCGAGAATAAACGGAAGCTTATCTGGAGACTACCAAACACTGAAAAATTAAGTGCTGAAATTTTTTTCCACCTCATGAAAGAGCAACTTTGAACTTTAACCTACTTCCTACCTCTATACAAACTTGTTGCTTTTTACCCTATGTTTGTAGTCTCAGACTGTTCATTAACAAATATGCAATTTGGACCAGTTTTAACAAAGAACTAGCTTTCAATGTTAGGAAAAACACACAACCAACATGGAAGTGCTGCAAGAAGTGTGGAATACAGAACATGTGTACAAAGATTTGGTCTTTGAAATTTTTGTTCAATTTCAAAAGGCAGGATTAAAAGACATCTCAGTATTGGTCTGTTAGTTTCAAAAGATTCTTTTGAAGGGTGAAGAAATGCAGCAGAGGTGCATGGGAAAGGCAAACAAAATGAGAGTACTGTGAATCAGCTCTGTACTCATGCCATTACCATTATAGCGGCTCTATAAACGGCTCTCTCTGCACCTTGAAAACTCCTTTTCTGCAACTTGAAATCTGAACTGTTTCAGAGCTACAGAGGATATGTAGGTGGAAGGATTCCTTTCAGGATGAAGAACTGATGAGAGGATTACTTCTGTTGTGAAATAATCTGACACTGTGGGGTCCTAACTTTTCACACCATTTCAAGACAAATCCTGAATTGGTGGTCTGGAAATAAAGATCATTTTCTCACACCAAAAACTGGTACCTGAAATCTCAGCAGCTATTCAACTATTCAAGTAGATGAATCCAGATTTCAAACACTCACAGCTTCAGTCTGTAAGGAGAACAAGTGTGTGTCTGATACAATTTCATGAATTAGCTGTTTAGCAGAGTTTACTGGTCAAGCTCCCTGAGGAGGCAAACTAAGTTCCACTAAACACCTTTAAATCAACTTTTTCCTAACAGTTTTCACACAGAAGGGGGAGGCAAACACCCCCCCCCAAAACAACCAAAATTAACACCCTCTTTCACAAGCATTTGAAGTCCTGAGCCTACAGCTATGGGACATCCCAGTTTTTTCAAGGAAGTGCCAAATACCTAGAGGAAATCATCTGAATTAATCAATCCTTAAGGCAGCAGTGAAGGCAAAAACCCTGAAAAAAATTTATCTCCTTTTCACACAATTAAAACTCCTCTATACCTTCTCTATATTTCAAGATACAAAGGGACCACTCTTGAATTCACGTATTTTCCACTTAGCTTAACTGGATTGTTACTCCAAGGAGGGAGCAAATTTCCAGTTTTTACTCTCACTTACAATCCTACAGTGAGAGTCCATGCTGGAAAACACTAGCAAAAAAGATTTGTTCCATTTCTTATTATTCAAATTTTACTTCTCTAATTTTCTGGACTTATTGTTTTGGTTCTTCCACCATTACTATAAAAACTTCACCAAATAGTATCAAAGTTGGAGTGTATCATCTGGCCAAAGACAACCAGAGAGAAAGAAAGGTGCTAAATTACAAACATGACAAAAACTTGCAGTTCGAAAGCCCTATGGTCTTTTCAATTCAGCAACAGTCTGCATGACATAATCAGTAAACACTGCTAAGTGATTTGACTTCTTTTTACATGGAAAGCTTCTCCAGGAATCTCTTCTATATTGTAAAGACTGAGGTGAGTGAAGTATCGATAATTTTCCTAATTACTCCTCACAGACACCACAGATCCTGGAAGGCACAAGCCTCAGCTGCACTTCCTACTCTATGCCCATTACATTCCTCTTACTTTCTTTGAAGCAGTAACAATCCCCAGAAGTTTATTAGGACATTCTGATGAAGCACAATTGCTTTTAAGCAAAGCATTATTAAATAAACATTCCAGTGTTAATATTTCTCTAGGGTGGTCTTCCTTTACTTCTGTTTTGTGGATTGATAAAGCCAGTCTGAACAATAGCAACAGCACTGAGAGATATTAATTCAATTCCATTTGTTTGGAGAGAGAATCCTCTGTTTTAGACCAAGTTTCCTGCTGATACTAAAAAATACTGAAGTCCGGACCTCTCTGTCTTCTCCTTTCACTTCTCCCTCCCCCCACCTTCACTAGCTTTAGAGGTGGAAACTAAATATCAAAGTACAACCTCCAGTTAAAAAATAAAAGGGAACTGTGGTGATGTTATGAAACATGGAAACAGACTGAACATAAACAGGGACCGATCCCAACATATACCTGATCCAGTTACTGAAACTGGGCTAAGTTTCAGTCCTAAGCCAAGTTAAATTAGAAGGCAAATACCTGCATCTGTGCTACAACCTCCAGAACTGTTACAGAACACCTGCACCTGCTGTCTGTGCCATGATCAGGAAACGGATTATTTTGTCACCCAAAATTATTACAACCTGGAACTTTACAGGCACCACCTTCCAATTATTTTCTTCCATCCTTTCCCTGTCCCACTTATGTTACAGATCTACTGAGGTTTTTTGCAACACAGAGGAGTTGCGCTGTGTGCTTGACATGTATACTATGCACAATCCTCTACTATTTAGATACTACTGAAATACAAATAGACAAGGCTCGAGTAAAAAAATCAATGTTAAAGCTTCACCTACATGAGGACAGGGCAGCACAACCTCTCTTCCACGCCCGTTCTTCTCCAGCTAAATCTATTCCCCTTTCTCCGCTCAGCAAAAAGCCGCCCCCTGTACCCGCTGTGAGCCAGCCCCAAGCCCGGTGTTGGAGAGACTGGATTTCGCCGCCCAGGGCCCGGAGC
>VYXD01008561.1:96126-113292 GCA_013397195.1 Hylia prasina | reverse complement strand
GCCCCGCAGAGAGCCGTTGCTTTCCTCAGCCAGACCCTTTCCCGGGATATAGGAGGAGGAGAGGGAGTGCTGGGTGTGGAGGGGTAGCTAAGAGATGGTACCGAGGTCAAAGCCAGATCTGCTGCGGGCAGAGTCATTGGAAAGACGGGCACTGTGACATGGGCAGCGGGGTGTGGGTAGTGATGTGCCCTGTGCCGGCCGTAACTGCGCCACGTGCTCCCAGCCCGAGCTCAGGCTCCGGAGACGTCCAGAGGCGCTGTCAGTGAAGCCTGGGCCCGGAGGCGAACAGGTGTCGCTCGGGACACCACCTGACACACAGGACTGCATCCTCATCCTCGTGGCAGTGCAATCAGAGTGGGACCTCCTGTTGTTTTTCTTGGCAGAGGGAGAGCTGATTGGCCTGGCTGTTGGCAGAAACAGGCTGTTACTTACAAGCCGGTGAAGATCAATATCATGACGTCAATATTAAAGAACAGTATCAGAGTAGAGGACATAATTTACATCACTCCCGTAGTTGAGTGCTGTGGAGAGTTTATCAGTGTCCAGCATGTTCCCAGTAGAACAGCATATAGTCTGAGCCTGAATAACGCTGAGGAATATATTCAGTGTAAGGGGTGCAGCTGCAGTGGGAGCTGCACGTTGAGGTCTGGATAGCAGGAGCCAGAAGTAAGAGGCCAGGAACTGGTATTGACCCACCAAAGGGTGCAGGACTCTGTAGCCCAGCTAGGTGAGCAGACACTGAGACACACAGCAAGAGCCAGTGGTTCAGCTGGAAGACCCCAGACATTCACATGCTTAGACTGTGAGTATATAAAAGCCCAGGGTTTGCTTTGGTCAGGGTCCCTCCTTGGAGACACCAGCTTGAGCTGTTATTTTGTTGCTGCACCATGATTAAACCATTGTAAGAATCCAGGATCTTGAGGCTCTGTCATGGGAAGCCGGAGGTCCAGCCCGTAAGGAAACCTGGTCTGACTGGGTGAGAGTGGGGTGTGTAGGGAGTCAAACAAGGCATTCCTCAGCTCACTGGAGCCACCCGTTGTGAAGTGACCTTCGTTACAGTGCACGTGGTCTGAGTGCGCCTGCCAGAGTGATTCCTGGATGGTCAGACAGGAAACCTTCCTTAACAATTAAGTAAACTAAAAAGTATCTAATTCCAGGAAAACAATTTATAGTATTAGTAAATAGTAAAGAGGAGTTGCGTGTAAGGGATGTAAATAGAGCACTGACTAGGAGTCATGCTAACCACTGACGGAGTAAAACAAGATCAGTTATGTTTTGTTTTTAGCTGAAGAAAGCTTGGGCTAAGAGGAAGCTGAGTTACTTGCTGGCTTTGCTGCACAGGAGCAAGTCTCAGGTGAGTGAAAATGGAACTGCTTAACTCTACTTGTAAAGAAGGATGAAACAGAAAATGCCCATGATGTCTCACCTGGATGTTTGTGGGTTGGATTTCTGCACACTGACCTGTGCTGACAGATCCTCCTGCCTACAAACACTGTCCAGCTGGAACTGTCAGACCAGAAGATATCACTGGGAAGGACCCCAAGATCTAGCAAACAAAATACATTCAGTAGGTTTTTTGTTTGTTTGGGGGTTTTTGTTTGTTTGTTTGTTTGTTTGTTTGTTTGTTTTTAAACTAAATATGGAAATCCTGGATTTGGCATACCTGCTACTTATTTCACCAGAATAGTTAAGACTTCTAGGAACCCTCTGTAGTTAAACCTGCTGTTCTCTGAACTGATACCTCTAAATAGCCTGTAATCTACAACATACAGTACTTTTGAGTTATTGCTCAAAATCTCTTCCAGGTTGGCGTGTTTTCTTTTCAGCATAAATACCACATGGAATCATTCACTTGCACCAAGTTCTTCTTTTAGAATTGTATTGGTTTTTAGAACATACGATTTGCTTTACCAAATGGTTAACACAGAACTGGACATTAATTCAAAATATTGTTTTCAAACCTTTGGCCAGAGAGTTTCCTAAGACTGAGTTTGGCAGAACACAGTTGTTTGTAGTTTGGCTTTTGGCTCTTGAAGGTGGAAGCCCATCTTTCTACATGGCACCACAAAACAGTAGATGACTCTGATGGTCTGAAAAGCCAGAGAATTTCTAAAACCTCATACAGATTTAAATGTTTCTTTATTTGATAGAAGTTTTTATTTTTATATATGTTTAATTAACAGTAATAAAACATTTCAAATATGTTCTTTGTGGGATTAAGTCCAGTAATGCTTCTCTGGGTCACTTCCTTTAAAAAGAAAATGTAAAAATTTTAATTTGGTTGTTGTTGTTGTTTCTAACAGACTTCCAAGGCCCATATGTATCACTAAGTTTCGAATCATGAATAAAATCCTCCATACCTAGATACCAAAGCAATTACTGCAAAATCTGATTCACCTAAAATCTCTTGGACAAAAAGCAAAGACCAGTGAAAATAGCAGGTCAGCAACAGAAATGGGAAATCCATACATCAGCTCTGACTTTTCCCAGTGAATATCTGCAAGGTTTGTACTTTCTGTTCTGTTCTGTGGGGAGGAAAGGCCCCTGAGGATGAGAGTAGAAAGGAAGATTTTATATACTAGAAAGCGAGGCAGAACTGCTTCAGCCTCTACTGGTTCTTTGTAAGGACACAGAGGCTATAATGGGATTGGAAGACAGGCTGTTCATTCAAAGGTTTATGGCAATGCTGTCTGAATGTTATTGCTGGTTTTTCCAGCATTTGAGCACTTGAGTATTCTTATCACTGGGTCTGAGTTTGCAATAATGAGTCTTATTTAGCACACAACTAAAAATGTGTGGGTTTGCCTTTCTTCCCAAGACTGCCAAGAGGTGAGAACTATATTAAATCCATTGTTTGTAAGGAAGAAGTTTGCTGAAATGGGTTCTTCAGTTTAGGATCAGATTGCAAGGACGTCCAACAGTTTTCTTGGACAATCATGCATTGTGCCAAATTAGGATTAAAGAAAATTATTTTCTGTTCATGCAGTGAAGATGGATGCAAATAGGAATAACAATGCCTTTCGGTGTTGCAGTCGTGTATCCTAGAGTGCTTTTAGGGTTTTTCATGAAATTATTTCAGAACAGATGAGGAACTATGTGTCAGTCCTTTGTCCTTTCTGTCTTACTAAAATCCATTCCCAAGAAGCTTGGTTTAATATCAGATTCTTCTGGAGTGTTCTTTGAGGTTATTCACCAATGTCCTAGAAGTCCAGGGAGCATACCATATCTGTTTGATTCCCATCTGACTTCTCTATTGTGTTTCTCAACATATTTCACTCTTTCTGATCCTATCAAGAAGTTACAAATACTTTGAATTCCCAGGGATTGGCTTTCAGCTTATTACAGGCAATAAAACCTTAACATACAGCAGTAGACTTCAGTGTTGTAGCAATCTTCCATGCAGACTCAGCTGATCACTGAGGTTGCAGCAATCACAGGATTGCTGCAATCAGTCTCCAACTGGGCTAGGATAGGGCTGACGGGGAGGCAATAAACTTGAGCTGGCAGCCTAGAGGACGCAGAGCTTTGGAACTGCCATCAAAAAGAAGTGAGTGCTTATGTCCTGCTTTTCCTGGCTCTGTAGTATAATGAAAAGGCCCAATGAGATTTGCTCTGGAGTGCTGCGTCCCCATAAACAGCACCTAAGGGTACATCATTTAACATACTGTGCTCTACAGAACATATGCATTTATATATTCAAATGAGTTCAACACTCAGTAAAAAGCATTCCTGACTCCAGGAAGCCATCTGTGAATGAGCTGAAGAACTGGTGATATGGTAGCTTGCAGGCTATGGCCTACAGCTTGTCCTGAGTACAGGAAAATACGTTTGGTGGCTCATGAAAAAGTTCATGCTGAGATTTCATTGTTAGTTATGACTGTTCTAAGCTGTTCAAATTGTCGGTGTGTCACAGGAGTACAAGTCTGGAAATAGTGAGTTTGACAGCTCACAGAAGACCTCTCAGAAATACCACAGTAGATTCTGGTTATTGAAATAAGTGAGGGCATATTGCATCTCCCTCTTTAATTAGATCATTGTGCATCCTCTAAAGAAAATTCTGTGGTCGGCATATTTTAATAAATATATTATAATTTGCTTCTGGGCTTAGCACTGGTTTACTTAATTGTCTTTTTAAAAATGGATCTTCAGAAAATTGCTTTTACTGAACTTCGGTTTCAGCAGCAAAACAAAGCTTTAACTTCTGCCATCTACTGGTGAAACGGGGTTTAGAGGAGCTCGTTGTCGCTCCTACCGGTGAGAGGGCATGGACTTGGGAGTTCAGATCGTCTACTTAGTCCCGGGTAGAAACTCAGACAAGTGTATTGTCAAGGAATAATACTGCTTTCCTGCAGAATAAAAAACATTTTTTCCACTGTACCACAGGAACTGAAGAAAAAGGACTTGAGGATGGGACTATGTACCCAGAATTAAAGAATAAATTGTCTGAGACAAGTAAAACCCTTCGCTGTCAGCACTGCACCTTCAGCACCAGACTATGTCATGTTTTGGAGAATTTCTTCCAAAGTAGATAATCTATGATCAGCTTATGGATAATCTGTGATCTGTTTGGACCATATGAGTGGAAGGATTGTTCTTGTCCCTTTTGAGAGTGATGTAACTCACAGTAAATGCAGAAGTCTTTGCTGACCACCAGTGTATTTCCCTGAATATCTGGAATGGTGTAGAGGACTTTAACCCAGACTAGATTCCTGTGAATGCTCAATTGAAAACAACTCATATTCAAAATGTTATTTAAACTTTTGGTGTATGGGCAATGTACCATACCCTTGCACACAGTAAGCCTGGACTTGTGCTGTTCACAGTTTGTGTTGCAGTTGTACTAACACTCCCTTACTGAGCTCAGGACTCTGACAGAACATGTTACTAATCTTATACAGCAGGATGAATTGAGGAGTAAACGAATCCAGAAAGGTGGTAGAAAAAACAAACTCTAGAGCCCAGACAATTTACAATCTAACATGTGGCTAGTCTAAGATAGCGGTTTTCACTTTGCCACTGCTTTGCCACTGTACCTGCCTAAAGAACTTGTGCACACAGTCACTAACCCTTACCTAAGAGACACCTGTTCCCTACTGCATGCTTGCTGCATGCATTTGGTGACTGGTAAACGTAACAACCTTGGAAATTTACTGAAACACTACATTTTCATTCCTTGTACTGACTAGTAATTGCTTGTTATTGCTCTGACATCTAGAGCTTAGTTAAAAACACCTGACACCTTATGGAAAGCAAAAGAAAGCACACATTTGAAAAGAGCAAAAATAAAAAAAATAACATTTTATGCTGCCTATACATACACATTTTGCTCAGAGCATTAAAGATGCACAAAAGAGCAGTAGGAATTCCTTTGCTGTACTCTAATGGTAGACTGTTTTTGTGTAACATTTCACTTATTGTTATGCCTGAACATGAGTGACTGTTCTTAACTCCTCTTCAGTGAAAAATTGGATACTGCCTATTTTTCCCAAGATGTTTGTACTCATACTTTGCTTTTGGATTCCTCAATTCTCTCACAGCAAATTAACATGCTGAATAAAACCAGCGATCACAATTTAAGAATATTCCACTTAGTTGCTTCCAAGCCTTCCTGAACGGAGTAGATCAGATCATCAGATCACCTATGATATGGCACAGTCAGGATGGATGCTTCCCTGACATACTTTCCTGCCCCTGAGGGCAGAGAGCAAATGCATCGTGATGGATATACCCTGACCGCTAGTGAAAGTGAGAGCACAGAGCTAAATTACATCTCACAAAAATTGTCTTTTATGCCTGTTTGCAAGTTCAATTCTTTGCACACAAATACAGAACAAGGGGATAACATAGCAAAGACAGAGGTTGGTGGGGTTTTTTACCCTGTTTCTGAGCACATCATCTAGATGCCATGAGAGTGGGAAATCCTCTACTACAGCTCTATATGCAAATAGTACCTCTATTGTTAATCTCTCTTCAGTGAACAGACTGCCTCGTTTACCGGAGACCTTAATGAAAAGCTGTGATTGTGTTAAGAGAAAATTATCCAGTGGGATCTCCTATGAAATGCTGAGTGTTACCAGGCCCTCAAGCACTTCATTTCCATCAGTGAAATCTCATTCACCTTTTTTATTCCTAAGGCACTTCAGCACTCCAGTGCTTAGATTTCCATGATGTCAGTGGTCTGTGCTGGGAACCTGCATGATTCATTGCTATTCTGTCCTGTAACCAGCCTCCAGGTGGGTCCCTAGATTTAGGATGAGCTTTCAGCTTCTCTCCAGGCCCATCACAGCTTTGGTGCTGGAGGTGCTAGTGCCTGTTCCCATACAGCAATGCACAGGTGCAAGATTGCTGGTAACTTAGTGATGGGCCCATTTTTAAGCTGGATGCTCATTTCTTTTGGCTTGTGGGGAATTTCAGGACATCAATTCTGCAATAATAAGAGTTGCTGCCATGTTTCCTTCCCTGGCTGACCCTCTGAAATGTCACACTGTTGCCAAATGATGGGCTGCTCTGCACACCTTGAAAATTTCTATCAATGACTGCCTGCTGGTCCCGTCTGGTTATGTCACAGAGCACACAAGAAAGTTTTTAATTGTTTCACTTGCAGCATGGATTGGAAAACTCACTTTCTTTCTGAAACCTTGAACTGAATTACATATTGTAAAGTTTTGTCTGCATCCACAAGGCAAGTCAACAGTCCTACTAGGAGAATGTGGAGAACTGCTTTAATACTGAACTTGCATCTAACTTTAAGGTTGTCCCTGCTCTGAGCTCCAGAGCTCTCTCCTATTCCACATTATTCGGTGAAATAAACACCTACAAAACCAGTGCTTGCAGCAGCATTCACATGAATTATCTTTCCATTAATCAAACATGGACTGCACTCTACAGAACCCATTTTAGTTACAAAGTGTTACAGAACAGAAGAAGGAAATGTAGTGGTAACCAAGGGTAGCAAATGGGGACTTGGCACCTAACAGAATAGTTTTTATTTTTCAGAGATAGAGATAGAGGTCCACTACTGCCCCTCCTTCTGTTTTCCTTATTGTGGAACACAGAGGCTCCAAGTCAGTGCTTTCCTGGTCAGGGGGTGTTTACTTCTGTTCAGCTGTACCAGAGGAGAGCAGTGATCCGCTGGTGAGGGGCAGATGGCTTTAGCACACAGCATTCCCGTTAAAGGGAACACCAAGGGCGCACAGAAGAACTGCTGAAGACTGTGCTGGAGCCAGCACAATAGCATGCCCCTTAGCACCAGCCCAGATGCTGCTCCAAGAGAACACGGGGGGCCCTGCAGGTGTAGGTTTATATGGAGTGTCAGGTGTGTCTTCCCAGAGGGTGATACTGGGGAGGTTGAGGTCTGGCTGAGGTGCAAGGGCTCAGGTACAGAGCTGCCTGGTGCAGAAGCTAAGGGAGAAGGCAGCACACCACACAGAACCAGGGAGGATGAGCAGGAAGGCAACAGGATCCCTCCAAGGAGGTGCCTGGGCAGAGGTAAGTGCTGGAGCCCTCTGCAGCAGTGATGGGTGCAGGCCTCTGGCTGAGTGAACAGCACTTTGGTTCAGACATCACTGCCAGTCAGTCCTGCTGTGCACACCCAGAGAACTGTGCCAGGCCATTGATTTCTCAGGAACCAAGGAGCCTAGACCACAACTTATCAGGACCTAACAGAACCATCCTGGGCAGGACTAGCCAAAACTAAAACTGCTGTGGTTGTACTCCTGTGCCAAGGCAGGTTAACTACAAATCAACCACATTTACACTATAGACATCTGTAGCCCCTCCCTGAGGCCATTGAGCTCTCCTATACAGCAGTGGGTTGCAGTTGTTTAATTACATTACTAGTTATTTATCATTCAATAATTGTTTAATCATAATTTTATAATGATTTAATCAATAACAAATCCCTTTAACTCCACAGTGATGTCTTATTTTAAGAATTTATATGCAACAGCTGCTTAAAAAGTGGGACAGCTAAAAGGTTATACTGGACTCTCTACTAGGTTAGGACCCACCAGGTGAGAAGGTTGAGACACCCAAGATGGAAATGCTGGGAGCTTGTGACTCGTGGCAACAGGAGAATGACTCATTTTGGTCATCTAGGTATGAACTGAAGGCACTCAGATGTAATACTCTGAAAACAGATAAACAGAAAGAAGCTTGGTTGGTAAAGACATCTGAGTCCCTCAGGAGGACAGAGCAAGTCATGGTGGCTGAAGACTTTACTTTTGCTGACCTTGCTGTCTCAGAAGGTTTGCTGCTTGCCAGGGCCTTTGATCTGGGGTGCTTTTGCCAAGCCCCCACGAGCTCCTGTTGTCCATGTGGGCAGCAGTGACACAGCCAAAGGAGAATCTCATGCCTAAGCACACCACTCTGGAGTCTAGCATGCGTGGCATTTCTTTACATTCTTGCTGGTGAAAGAATAGATCTATCCTGTAGGCCAACAGGTTCTGTCAGGCATAGAAATAAATAATGCTATATATTTATATATATACACACATATTAAAAAATGGTGGTTTATATACTGGGTTTCTGATACATTATTAGAGTGTAGAATTAGAAATTGCAATGTGGGTTTAACAACAAGACCTGGACATTTTATTTTCAGCGTGCACAACTCTTACTAAACTTTAACAGCAATGTTATTCCATATGTGTGTGTTTCTGCATATTTTGCATTTCAGAATGCATTAAACTACTCTATTCATAATCAATGCTTTCATGTTCCCTAGTTCCAGAGACAAAACATGACTAAAGAAGTTAAACTGGCAATCCTTTACAATAAATAAATCAATCAAACCCTAGCTGGTTTTTTGTTGGTTGGTTGGTGTTTTTCTCCCAGAGAAGTGATTCATTAACTCTGAGCAAATCCCTTATTATCTTGGGTTATGGAAGCAAAAAATTGTATTCTATTTTCATCTGCTGAAAGCAGTTGGGGAAATGTTTTGTCTTTATTTTTTGCTACTCTGGGGGAAGGGGGGGCCGATGCCTTTCTGATAATGGCTCAGCTGTTAAAACCAGGTGGGGTACTGTTTCTTATCTCTTTCACCACCCATCCTCCCTTCAGGGGGATATTTTCTGCTAATGGGCCATTAAGGCTCACCAATGACATGACACATTTACATCATCCCTGTGTGAGATGCTCCACCCAGTGGCTGGGGGCTCCAGAGTCCCTGCCTAGATAAAAACTGAGACTCAGAACCCCAGACAATCCTGTTTTTCCACTGGACTCCAGAGGAACATCAGGCTCATTTCACCATCACTGGACCGTTCTTCAACAGGATCATCTATTCCAACAGAGCCACATCTGTTTCTCCAGGAGGACTGCTTCCAAACACCCTGACCAACAGGGTGTCAGGTCATGTCCCTGACTCTGTCAGGGGTTTTCTGGGTTTTTTTGTTTGTTTGTTGTTTACTTGTTTCTTTTTTACTACTACATTTGTATTTTTAACATTCCTAGTAAAAGGACTCTTATTCCTGTATCTTTGCCTGAAAGCCCTTAATTGCAAAATTATAATAATTCGGAGGGAGGGGGGTTTACAGTCTTCATTCTAAGGAAACTCCAGCTTTTCCCTAGCAGATACCTGTCTTCTAAACCAAGACACTTATGTACTCTGTCAGGAAGTTATTTGTTCTTAAAACTTAAGACCTGAAAATAAGCTATTAAATATTAAAATCAGTGTATTTGAAGCACAAATAACTTTCCTGTCATATCATAATTGCTAGCTGACTGGATCTAAAATTTCAGCCTCTTGACTTTGCTATGTTGTTACACAGTTTACTTCCAGCTCTGATATGGCTTATTAGTTACTAATCTCAGTTTTGTTAGCAGAGCTAGAGAAACTCCTGAGATAGTAAGAAGCGTAAATGCTAAAACAAAAGATGAGTTCTGCAGTTAAGTCTGCTTGTGATAAATGTATCTACCTTTTTATTAAATACTTACTGCTGATTATAATGATTTTGGTGAAATAAAGGTATATTACTTGATGGGATCTCTGTAGGTTTTTTTTTTTCCCACAAGAGATGGATGAATTTGAACTGAATGATTTTCTTCTAAGTCTCTGTACCTGTGTGTGCATATATTTGATATATAAACATTAATATGTAATCTTGTCTAGATTATGCAGTCTAATGTGTTCCTTATTATAACCTTTATTTGAAAAGGTATAGTCTCTTAATCTGGCTAAATAAAGGCTCAAGTAAAAAGCTGAAAGACATACCATATCTTACTGCATAACTTGGAACTGACCCAGAACTTTCTGTTGGCTGTCCATGGCAGGGCTTTTGCTTCTCATACTCTAGGGCAGTTGGTGCTTTTAACTAACAAGTCAGCATTTGATTTATTTTTATTGTGATTAGAGCAATTGTTTTAAAGACTTTTTTTAAGAAACTGTAGAGCTACTATGAAGAAAAAGAAAAAAAAAAGGCTAGGTACTTACCTTTTTAAATTTTCTTGTAGCGTGGGTGTAAGAAATTTAATTTCTTTTTTGTTTTCTATTGTAAGACAAAGAGCGCACCAACATGATCTAACATTTTTGTTGTCTCTTCAGCTGTAAGATTTTGGGGAAAAAAGAAAGGTATCCTATTTAAAAGAATATCAGGATTTACTTTTGATTCAGATGTCATCAACTTGGAGAGGTGAAAAAACTGCAAATCTGAAACCTCTCTTGCTTAGGAAGGTGATACTTCATGAGCCACTTCTTTTCATGAACCAAAAGAGCATTATCCCTCGATTTCCAAATATTGATGTGCTGGTTTAAACCAAATGAACAGAAGAAGGAAATGTAGTGGTAACCAAGGGTAGCAACCAACCTGTAGCTCTTCCTCCCTGACAGTTGCCAACAGGAAGGCACATTCAAAGCATCTCCTATATTTCAAATTCTTGATTCTTAGAAGCAACAATTTATTTTAAAATTTCCTTTTCAACCTCTACGTAGGGTTTGTGTCGTTCGTCTCTTCCATTTCCTTGTGGTAATGAAGGGAATTCATAAAATGAAGTCAACAATATAGAGGATTCCAGTAATCTAGAAGGGCTTTTGCCTATGGCTCTATGGGATAGGTCCATTGGATTTCACACTTTCACATTTCACCACCATGTAAAGAACACACTTTATAGAAACAGAAATTTAGCAAGATTATCTGGCATTTGGGAAGCTAATGACTCCCACTCCTCTCATTAAGTTGTTCATAGCTCTCTGAGAAACCAGGAAATGGGAAGGCCAGGACAGTCCACTGAAAAACAGCACAGCTCCATCTGCTTTTCACCCAGGACTTCCATATTTATAGTCTTATAAAATCCTCTCTGGATCCCACCTGGATCTGACATAATCCTTTATTTTCAGGTTTTTTGAAGCTTGCTTACAAATAAATTGCTTAATGAAAGAGTTGAGAAACTGAATTTCATCATACTGAGTGTCAAGAGAGCTCTGGTATAATTGTGTTCCTTAAAGGATAAAAACATGATGTGATATTGACACCACATCAAACTTATTTAATCTTGTACATAAATTTGGGATGATGTAGCAGAACTTTCATTTCTCAGTTGTATCAAAGGCTTTTTATCTGTCACAGTATGTTTTCTCCCTAGATACAAAGAGTACAAGAAGGTTACAAAAGGTTCAGAAGATCCAAGGTGCAAATACACTTCTACCAAGCCAAGAAACTTATAAAAATGACATTTTTCCTGTACTGCCTGCCCTGGAGTTGCATAACATGAGTTTAATGAGGTTATAGAATCCAAAGTGCCACAAAATATTTATCAGGATATAAAAATAAGGAAATTTTCTTTTCAGAGTCCTTACATCTTCTTCTTAATTTTGTCTTACTAATCTTGTTAAAAACAAACAAACAAACAAACAAAAAAAAAACAACAACAACAAGTACAGCAGATGCTCAAAGAATTTTGCTTTTATCTGTGAGGCTCTTCTTTATTAAAAAAAATGAAAGTTTACCTAAGAAGTGGTAGTTTTATCCTGTTTGTTTCACCTTTCAGTCACCAGTCCGTCATGCAACAACTCCTGGATGAGGAAAAAATCACTTCTAATAAGTTATCACATTTGTGAATGTGACAGCTCCAGTAATAACTCTTTACCTCACTTTTTTTCCTGCTGTCTAAGGCAGCAGGTGTGCTACATACATGAAATGGAAAGGATGGCTAGCCTTCAACTGCTGCCATATTCCACAGCTGCTGGCAGCAGATGTTTTGGCAGACTTGGCTGCCAAAACTTGGATGGTTTAGGTTGTTTTGACTGGTCATACAGGTTGCTCAGAGATAAGATGGGAAGTTAAAGCACAAAAAGTTTAGTTCTTGCCCCTGTGTTACAGCTTATAAATATGTATCTGAAGAGTCAGTCGTTAAAAAGTAGCCAAAATCTCACACTTAATTTACATCTCAACTATAAAAACTACCATTATACAGTCTTCTGTCAAAGAAACCCTGTAACTACCTGCCCTGGTAAGTGATTCAGTAAGGTATGTAATTATTTGTTAATTGAATGCATTTTCACCTTTTATAAAAAGACTAATTGATTACTTCCTCAGGCTTTTGAAACAGTCAGATTCTGATACAATTATGAGGTAGTTTCCCAGATTGCAGGAAAGACTGGTTCACATGAGTTTCAGCTTTCCAAATCTTGAGCCTCTGACTCTTAAGAGGGGAAGAACTATTAGATCAATACAAAAGAAACATTTCAAGAGGGCAGGCTATGTTGAAATGAAAGGCAGGACAGGTCAATGGAACTTCACTTAACCTGCTCCTCTGCTTGACTGCCTTTAGAGTAAAGAGGTTTCCCCTCAAATCCAGCCTGAACACCTAGTTTGAAGTTCGGCTCTTTATCCCTTGTCCTCACAGTGCGCATTCCTGTAAAGAACCTTGGTCTATCCTCTTTAAAACCTCTGTGTCACTACCACGGGGGTGCTATGAGATCTCCTGGAAACTGTCTCTTCTTCAGGCAGAGTAAGTCCTGCTCCCTCAGTCTTCTCTGCACAGGATAAGTGCACAACCCCCTAACCATCCTCGTGGTTCTTCACTGAACTTTCTCCAGCAGCTTGTCATCCATTTCCTTTATGGAGGTCAAAACTGAATGCAATAGTCTAATATTGTAGTGCTGGGGAGACAGTAACAATCCCTTCTCTCACCTGACTAGCTGTGCTTCTGAACAGTTGCCAGTGTGCACAGCTGGCTCATTGAAAACTAAGACACTCAGGATCTTTTCTACAGTGCTACTCTGCTGCTTGTCTGCTCATTTGGAGGTCAAAGAAGTGTCCCCTGATAGACAATGCCAGTAACAACAATTGAGGGGAAAGCTGAGGTGCTCAACAACTTCTTTTGCTGCAGTCTTCAATGGTAACCCCTCTTCCCACATCTCTTGAGTGGATGAACAGCAGGATGGGGACCGGGGGAGAAAAGTCTCTCCCACTCTAAGTAAAGATCAGGTTCATGGCCACCTGAAGAACTTGAATATACTTCAAGTCAACAGGAGCCAGTGAGATGCATCCCAGAGTCCTGAGGAAACTGGCTGATGTAATTGTCAAACCTCTCCATGATATTTGAAAAGTTGTGGCTGTCAGGTGAAGTCCCAGGTGACTGGAAAAGGGAAAATATTGCACCCATCTTTAAGAAGGGCAGAAAGGAGGACCACTGGAACAACTGACCTGTGAGCATTACCTCTGTGCCTGGGAAGATCATGGAACAGATCCTGCTGGAAGCTGTGCTAAGNCCTAGATAAAAACTGAGACTCAGAACCCCAGACAATTCTGTTTTCCACTGGACTCCAGAGGAAGATTGGACTCATCAGACTCATCTCAGCATCACTGGACCCTTCTTCAACGGGATCATCTACTCCAACAGAGCTACATCTGTTTCTCCAGGAGGACTGCTTCCAAACACCCTGACCAACAGGGTGTCAGGTTGTGTCCCTGACTCTGTCAGGGTTTTCTGGGTTTGTTTGTTTGTTGTTTACTTGGGGGGGGGCTTTGTTGTTTTTTTTTGTACTATTACATTTGCATTTCTAACATTCCTAGTAAAAGAACTGTTATTCCTATATCTTTGCCTGAAAGCCCTTAATTGTAAAATTATAATAATTTGAAGGGAGGGGGGTTTACAGTCTCCATTCTAAGGAAACTCCAGCTTTCCCTAGCGGATACCTGTCTCCTAAACCAAGACAGTCCTCCACAACATCCTTCTCTCTGAATTGGAGACAGATGGATTTGATGGGTGAACTGCTACATGGCCAAGAAATGGGTGGCATCCAAAGGGTAGTGGTCAACAGCTCAGAGTTCCAACGGACATCAGTGACCAGTAGTATCCCTCAGAGGTCTGTACTGGGACCAGTGTTGTTTCATAGATGAAGTGCACCCTCATCAAATTTGCAGATGATGTCAAACCAAGTGGTGAGGTTTACATTCCTGAAGGACAGGATGCCAATCAGAAGCACTGGCACAAACTCGAGAAGGGGCCCATGGAACTGTCATGAGGATCAACAAGGCCAAGTTCAAGGTGCTGCCCCTGGGTGAGGACAACCCCCAGCATCAGCCCAGGCTGGGGCTGCACAGATGGAGAGCAGCCCTGTGGGAAGGCCTTGGGGGTGCTGGTGGATGAGGTTGGACATGACCCAGCCATGAGCACTCCCAGCTTAGAGAGCCAAACATGTCCTGGCTGCATCCAAGCAACGTGGGCAGCAGGGGAGAGGATTCTGCCCCTCTGCTCTGCTAAGATCCCACCTGGAACCCTGCATCCAGCTCTGGGTCCCAGAACAGGAAGGATGTGGAACTGCTGGAGTGAGTCCAGAGGAGGGAACCGAGATGACTGGAGGGAGGAATGATCTCTCCCACAAGGAAAGGTGCAGAGAATTGGGATTGTCCAGCCTGGAGAAGAGAAGACATCTAATTGTAGCTTTCCAGTACCAGAAGGGAGCTTTCAGGAGAGCTGGAGAGGGATTTCTTGAAGTCCCTCTCTAGGGACTTTAATAAATAAAGGTGTGTATTGGCAGAAGAAGGAGGAAATGGCTTCAAACTGAAAGAGAGTAGGTTTAGATTGGATAGTATGGAAAAGATCCTGTTCTGTGAGGGTGATGAGACTGGAAAACATCACCCAGAGATGCTGGGGATGCCCCAGCCCTGGATGTGTTCATGGTCAGGTTGGATGGGACTTTGAGCAATTTGGTCTAATGAAAGATGTCCCTGCACACAGCAGAAGAGTTAGATGATTTTTATGGTTCTTCCAACCCAAATCAACCCTTTGTTTCTATGATAAGATTAATTTCTCCTGTCTGTTCAGGTCCCTGTAGATGGCAGGGTAATGACTGTTCCCGCAGCTTGGTGTCATGTGCAAACTTGTAATCACTTGACAATACTGCTCTCTGTCACCTTCTCATGACCTTGATATGCATGCTCAATGCCCAGGTCCCAGGAGAGACCCCTGTAATACTCCTCCCATTATGGGCCTCCAGGCAGAGTTCAAGTATGACCCATTAACTCCTACCTGCTGAGCTTAACCGTCCAACCACTCTTTTACCCATCTAGTTCTCCACCCATGTGGAACTACAACGCTCTACTTTGGATACAAGAATGTTGTGGAAGACAAAGTCATAAATCTGCTGAAGTCAAGGTTATACTAGTGTTGCCTCCTACACAGATCTACATATTTGTCATGGAAAGCAATCAAGTAGGTCGGGAACCACTGACAATTGTCAAATCCAGTACTGGCTGCTCCTCTCTGTCTTTTTCCCCATGAGCCCCGTGTTCCAAGAGTGCTATGATTTTTAGGAAGACTAAAGCAAGGCTGAGTTTGTGGAAGATGGGACCTATCATTATGTGCTTTGGCTGATTAATTGTCTTCAGCAGGCACACATCTTCAAACAAAGGGGCTTCACATTGCTTTCCTCTTCCCTATCCTCCTGTATATCTGGGGCTTCATACAGCTCTGTAGTATCTTAGATGTGTTTTCTAAATCATGTTTGTAGAAGCACTTAGAAGTATTTCAAAGCTTATGTGTGCAACTGCCCACTCTTTTTCCCACCATAAAAAGTCATATTAGGTTTTGTTTGGCCTCTTAATTACTTCTACTGTTTCTCCTTGGGAAGGTCAAATCCTTCTGATCATAACTACTTTCATATTCACAACACAAAAAGGAGATGTAAAGTAAGAGTAGAAACTAGAAGATACTAAGAAATTTAAGAACTTCACTGTTGGTCTACAATATGAGGATTTATTAGAGAAGAGGTTTATTAAACCAGCTTGTTACACCCTTCACCAGAATACAGATAAATCAGAGCCAGGAACAAAAATTTTAACTACCCTTTTGTGTCTCTCATTGCTTAATAGAGGTACCTGGATGTTGTTTTGAACAGCTCAGTGGAGATTCTCAATACAAAGCTGAGATCCAGGACCCAGTCGGGCAAGTTGAGATGCAGACAGCATACATCTATATACACAAAATCCAAAGTGATAGCCTCCTTTCTTGTCCCATCTTGCTCCACCCATAATACTTTACCCAACTTAATGAGTCAAAGAAACAGAGGTATTCCAGAGACTAGCAACATAGAAACATCCAGGTGTGTAAACATTTTCCAAACTAGCAACAAGAAGGTTGTGAGAACAAAGGACAAAAACCCCCTGTGTTATGGAGGAGGGAAACTTGGCAGAACCCCTTATCTTTTCTCATGAGGTCAGAGAGGTTGAGTGTAGAAGTCAAAATCTATGGCAAATCATTTTCTTCTGCCAATGCATCATTGCAGAACTTACTGAGGTGGAGCTTTGTGTGCTCTAAAATGGTATGATGATGGGATAGCAAAACCTTCCAGATTAACGTCATGGAAAAAACTGGAGGTCTTACCTCTAAGTGCGGAGAAGGGCAACGAAGATGGTGAAGAGTCTGGCGAACAAGGAGCGGCCGAGGGAGCTGTGGCTGTTCAGAAAGGAGCCTCAGGGCTGACCTTATCACCCTCTACAACTCCCTGAGAGGAGCTCGTAGCCAGGTGGGGGTCGGTCTCTTCTCTGAGGCAGCCAGGGGCAGGAGGGAGAACACGTTCTCCACGGGCGCCAGGGGAGGTTTAGGACGGGCGCCAGGAGGAGTTTCTCCTCCGAACGCGCGGTCAGACGCCGGGCCGGGCTGCCCGGGGGGCGTGGAAGGACAGGCCGGGCGCGGAGGGCGCGGCCGGCAGGGGGCAGCGCG
>VYXD01008561.1:64307-94652 GCA_013397195.1 Hylia prasina | reverse complement strand
TTTAAAGGTAGTGTATTGCTGCAAATTGCACTTTGGATTTTTTCTTAGTTTTCCACTGCAGTTGATATTCTGGAACTGTTCTTCCCCTTTGGCTTTTCCAGTAGAATTCTGGATAAGCATCCTAAGCATCACTGTCTAATGACCATATGCTGATGAGGCACTTCAAGCTGCATGGTTAAAATATCTCCTTTAAAACTACATATGAAAACTCCACCCCAAAAAAGTCACCTCTGTGAAGGGTAATACAAGAGAGGGGAAATACTCTCAGTTTTCATTAGCTCTAACATTCTTTGCTCAGGTTGTGTTAGAAAACCCTGTAATGGCACCTGGCACATCAGTGTCTCCACTGGGTGAAGAATAAGAATTGACTTTTTGGCTTGTTTGGTTTTGTTTGTTTTTTGTCCTTTCCTCTGTTTTCAACCAGCTATGCTTAGAGTCATGTTTGTCTTTCCAACAGCTTGCTGCTAAATAGCAAATCTCAAAACCACCTGATGGGTCATCTGCACATGTGTCTGCTGTTGTCAAGTTCCAAGTTATTTAATAAATGCTAATATAATTTCTTAAACAGTATTTAAAGTAAATTCCCTTTAATAGTTACCTGCTTGTCATATTTACCTTAACTAATGGAGTTTGATCATTGCACTTTAGAAAGTGATAGGAGTGCCGGGATATTAAAGCCAAAGAGTAACCCACCCAGCTATTAGAGAAGGAAACGTTTGCTGTAGACTTGAAAACCATAGTAGATAATTGCTACCTCCTTTTTTTCCTCTGCAGAGAGTCTAGGTTTGCAGCTGTCATTGCAGCTGTCGATGAACCACCTACAGGCTTACACATGAAGCCATCGAGGTGCCTTTTTCTAAGTGGATTTGCAGTGGCAGAACCCAGATCTGTAGGTTCAGATGTTCAGTCTCCTGATGCTGTTTCTGTTGATGTTCCCTGAAGCTGGTTATTACCAACACAAAAGGTTTCCAATATTTGAAACAATATTCCAAGCATGCCCGTGGTGTGGCTCTGCCAGTTATTGAGAGGAAAGAAAAAAAAAAAATAAACCAAAAAAGCTCACGTCTTATCTGTCATTAGTTTGAGTAGTTGTATGGCCTAAATGGCCTGGATTTGTGTTTTAATTGTGATTGACCTTTAGACCCTTGGAGAATGGCATCTTCTGCGTGTGAACGGGCAAGCTTTTCGGTAAACTTACCAACTTCCCAGTAGACTGGCACGTGTCCATGTGAGTTACATAGCTGTGAAGCAAAAGTACAAGGAAATAGAATGAATTCTCAAAACATTTCTGATTGTGGAGGTCAAGATGGCCCTTAAGTTTTCTCTGTGAATTCCAAAAAAACACATGGAAGAGAGATGCTCTGATGCTCTCCATACAAGGCACAAAGTGTCCTGTATCTAATCTGATTGTTGAAAAGTAAGATACTGTTTCCCACTCCAGTTCAGGGCCAGACCTCTGTCTCCAGCACGTTGTACAGGACTGAAGGTACTCTAGGGGAGAATAGCAGCTCCCTTGCTAAGACTGGCAAAGTATTTTACAAATGCAATTTTATAGGGATTACAGTAGTTTTCCTATGTGGATCGGGTGTCCAGTTGGGTCTGAAGATGAAGATGAAGATATTTATTGTAATATCAGTTGATCAGACTTGCATCTGTGCATCTGTGGTTTATTCACATGTTCTCCCTGCCCTGACAAATCTGTTTTCTGTAAACCTTTTGTAAAGAAGTGTTTTTCTTACCACTTTGCTACTTGTAGCTGTGACTTCTTTGATAACTGTGTGTGTATGTGTGACAGAATAAGTGAAGCTTGAGTTGTAGCATGAAAACTGCTCTGTTATATTGCTCTTGCTTTCCTAAGCATGGTCATTTCAGGTTTGAGTGGGTTTTAAATTTCCTCAGGCTTGGCAAAGAAGAGGCAGTGTAAATGGCTGAGGTTTTGTGCGTGTGTATATGCATCTTAAAAACGAAAATTACTAGATATATGAATTCTGTATAAGTGTAAAAAGAGATCTTACTGGTAGTTCACAGAAGGACTAATTTTATACACTAAAAGGTAGTTAGCAGATTTTTTGTACTGGAGTTTTGGATTGGTTTTAGCCACTAATAAATATATTTCATTTCACAATGCTTTTATATTGAAAATGTTGGAAGAATTGTGGATCTGTACATTTTGAGGGTTACAAATATTTCCAGTTCTATAAAACTTTCTGATGTAAAGTCAGTTTGGTTTATTTTAGCCAAGGATAAAATTTAGGGGATTTAAGTAATAAGCAAGTTTGATTGCAAATTTACGATTGTTTAACCATTTTAGGTTTTTTATAACTATATATTTCATTAGAATATTTATGGGNGCTGCAGTCGTGGACTTCTTGGCATGTATTTGAGCAGACAGGGCACCTGTCTTGATATGAAGACTCTAAGTCAAATAATATTTTGGGAAACAACATCTTTGTTTTCTGGCTTTGTTTTTGGAAGAGGAGTTGAAGGGATTTTGGTGGGGGGGGAGGGTTAAAAGAAGCCTTTTTTTAGGCTTCTAAGCAGAACCTCCAAACTTATTCCAAGATTTATAAAGCTTTGTTTCTCTTAATCTGATTTAGATGTTGGCTGACAACACCACAGCTTTTCCAGAATAAAATGTAAACGGTGGATCTGAGTTATATTTATGCCATAAATCTCAGATTTGGCAAAACAGCCAGAAAGCTGCCGTGATTTATATGGGCTGTGTGATTTATATGAGCTGCTGTGATCATGTCCCAGATAAGGACAAGCCATGTTTTTCCTTGTTGATTTAGGAGAGCATAGAGATGTTCAGACAGCATTTGCAGCAGTCTTCAGACACATATTTTGGACAAATTTTGTATGCAGTCTATTAAATTTAAAGGCTGTTCTAAGAAAATAGAGTCAGGGAATGTGTGTTAACGCTGGGAGTTTGGGATGCGGAAATAGTAGCAAGGAATGAGGGGACAAGGGGCAATCTCCTTGGAGTCTCATTCTTTCTAGTTCTGTTGTTGAGACAGACACGTGAAACATCCTTGACCGTACATGTTTCATTCAGATAGATCTGTTTTGAAGGAAGTGAGTGATATATGAGATTCCTCCAAGAGTCTTAATGCTTGCAGTTCAAAAGGAAAAACATATTCTTCCTTCTTGTGGCGAGCTTCGCTTGCTTTTGATGCATTTTGAACTAAAAATAAAAGCTGCAAAAAGGTAAAACCACAATACAATTTTGCTTCTATCCTCCAATCAGTTTGCATTTTCAAGACTTTGCTGCCTTTATTTTTCAGTGTTTTTCTTGTCGGTGGTGGGGCCTTTCTGTGCAACAACAAGACTTTTGGTGTTGAGGTATTTGAGTGAATGTGGCTCTGCTGCATTTAAAACATAGATGGAACAAACAAAAACTGTCAAAAGGAAAAAAAAAACCCTCCACAAACACCCCCAAAATTTCCACAAAATAAAACCTTACAGAAACTTGGCTCAGTTGAGCTGATATACATGTAGAGAAAAATGTTTGGAGCATTGACTGACACATTAAAAAATGCAATTTACTGGTCTGGATTTGAAGGATAATCCATTTTGTACTGAAGAGAATTCATGCTTTTCTTTTCCCTGCCTCCTTCTGACAGTGCCTCAGAGGAAAATATTGCTGTCACCATCAGTGATGCAGAGAAAAGGACAGGGTGTTTTGTGAGAATGCACACAGCTTTTGTTGCTGGAAGCTATGGTTTGCACTGATAGCATTAGCCCAGATTTCAGTCCAGAAACTCAATTAGGTAGTAACTAACTTACTGCAGAAAGTGCTAAAGCCTGTAATCCAATACCAAGCCTTGCACAGCACTTTCATATATCATCTGTGTTACTGCCTCAGCCTGACTTGTTGAGCAGTGACAAAAGCACCAAGGAAGGTGCTCGTCAACCCTTCATGGTGTGAAGCAGCTGCAGCTGGTGCTCTGCAGGTTCATTTTGTAGATGATCATTTATCAAATATACCTTAGACCATAGTATGTTCAGGTGTTTCTCAGCCATCTTCAAGGGTAGTACCCTGGGCTCCTTTTAATCTTGCCAAAATTTCTCAGTCTTCCTCTGTTTACCCACATACCATAGTTCTTGCTGTTCTGTGCTAAGGATCTAAAAAGATTTTATTCTTTCCTGGAGTGGGACGTAAGTGCCTGACTAGTTATTTCTTTGGGGTAAACAAAAGACAGTAAACTCTAAGGCTTTGCCCATAAAATGGAGCCTTTTAACAGCATTAGGTTAGAACTTGTGCAGCATTTCAGTCAGAAGTGACCTCAGTACTTAATGGGTAAAGCACCACTTGCCTGTTCTGATTTTCAGTGATGTTTGTGTGCATTTGCTGGGTGCTAATGCAGTTCCTGCTTCAGGTTTCCTTTCTTTTTGGAGACTAGTACATTTTGATAACACTTCCCCTTGCTCTAGAGATGGCATGTGTTCCTTCTTTATAGATGTAGAAGTCTGTATTAACATGGTTTGCATGCACATCTCTCGCTACTCAGTCCTCCTTCAGATTAGTGCTCAGCAGTTTATTCTGGTGGTGATGTTAGTTGTATTTCAATGTTTCCCTGACAATGTTAGTGAATATCCTGGATTTTCCAAGTGAAATAACCCCGTAAAACAATCGTTTTCCATTGACAATTGCTTTACAGCAGGGACCCTGCTATGTTCAATGGATATTAATTACCTAGTTAGTTGTAATTGTAACTCAAGGTGGGGCCTCCTACATTTACTGCCAGTCGGAATAGTGTGCAAGGTTTTTAGTTTTCATTCTCCTCTGGTCAGTTTGTAACAAATGTTTCTGTTGATTCCTCCCACCATCACCGCCCATACACGGAATTATACATCCAGGGATAAGAAGTTCTGCTTCACTTTTTGGGAGGGTTCCCTCTAGATATGGTGCCTTTGCTGGTATATTTTCTTCTTTTTTGATTACATGGTGTTTATAACTTGTCGATAATATTGCTTTGCTTCTTACTATTCCATAGAAAGGCGGTTCTCCTCCTGATTTTGGAGCACCCATCTCAGGTGGCCGCTCTGAATTTTCATTGAACCACGCTGTCCCTGGATGACCTTTACTTTTTGGTTATGTCACTAGTTTCTTCCAGAGGTGTTTCTGAGTCTGAATATCATTAGCTCAAACTGACTTCATTCTGGGCTACTTGTTCAATTAGATCCATCCTGAGGTGGCTCTTGAAAGTACCTTTGGTGAAACTGCTTTTGCAACACGTATAGAAAACAGGTGACTAAGTTACTTGGATATGTTTAATTTGACTCAGATCCAGTGGGGAAAGAGCAGATTGCGTGTATAGCATATACACCTTCCTAAGGGATTAAACAATACATGCTGATCAGCTCATGTTCTTTTTGCATTTTTCCCTCCTCTAGCCTTTTATTTAATGGTAACTTTTGGTTTATGAGAAGCCTGTTAGGAAACCTAATGGGTGTCTATCACAGTGTGATAAGGAACATGTTGGAAGCACACTTCTTTTTTTCCTAAGTGTGCCACCACAGTATTCTTCCTTATTGTTGTCTCACTTGTGGAGGTTTGTTATTCAGCAGAGTACAGTCAACCCCTCATTTCACTTCCTGTTCTTATTTAAGTATTTTTATTTGCTTGGGTCTAGGAGAATGGGGGTGGGGGTGTGTATATTCATACATATATATTCACATATATTTATATGCCTTTGTTGCTTTCTTTCCTGTTTAAAATTGAATATCAGTGATTTACTTGGAAATATGTTTAGGATTATTAATGTGATGTACTGGTATCACTCACCTGCTTGGCTTCTTTTTAAATACCAGTCGTATGATATAATTGTCATGGCGCTTACTATTGTAACATTAACATTGTTTAAGATCTAAAACAGCTAACAGAATAAGCAATGCTGTATTTGACCACAATTTAATCCATCCCATGAGGTTTTACATACACAGTACTAGAGACATTCTGAATATTTAGCTAAACAGATTTTCTTGTGAGAGATTATTGAATCATTTGAACTTCAGGGGTTAAAGTAGGAGCATTGTGTTGTTCTGGAGGGTAGTATTAGGTTATGGTGGCTAGGAAATATGACATCCAATTTTAAGTGCAAGAAATGCATAGAAAAAAAAATCTTGGTTCTTGGTGCTTTTTTTTCTGCTTGGCAGATTGTGTCGCTTTTTAGTGTCTTATTTTGCTCTGCTATAATTCAGGAAATAAGTCTTTCCTTTCTGTGCAATACTTTCTCTGCAGAATTTGAAAATAATAACTGGTACACCTTGTGAACCAATGAACATAAGAAATAATCCACTAACTAGTTCCTTAAGTAGTTCAAGCAAAAATACTTCCTCAGTGCTCAAACCATTATGTGGTTGGGATCTTTGCCTAGGATCATCATAAATACAAGGAAATTGGTGAGATTCCTCTAAGCATGAGGGCATGAAGATGGCATGAGGGAAGGCTCTGAACATAAAGTGAAAAAAATAATCTTATTTGAGACTGTGGATGCTTTCTTTCAGAATAAAAAAGACTTTTCGTAAGATGACAGATTTTCTTCAGAATCTAGTTAGGATGGCAGAATGAGTGTAAATCACCACACCTACAAACTTGCATGGGAAACTGATTAGGACTAGCAATCCTGGAATGTATCTGCTATAAAAAGAATCCCTTAGAATTAAACAAATGTGTGGGCTGAGCAACAACCCACGAGAAACTGCTTTTTCACATTCAGCGGCTTCTCAAAACAGTATTGATACAGAGTACTGGAAGAGCTGATTTAAAAAATTTTAGATATTCACAAATATTCACATAATTTAAAACTCTCAAGACACTTTTTGAAGTTGTTGCCCAGATTTTGGATGTCCCAGTGGCATAATACAGCGCTGATCAGTTGTGCCTGGCAGGTGTGCACGTGATGTGTGAGCAGAGTGTCTGCCCTCACTGCTGACGGTTGTCATTGCTAGTAATAGCAGCCCTTCCGAAAAGGAGTCACTATCCCTTTTTCTTAGAAGGGGTTGAAAATGGTGCTTGCAGTTATGCTTGATGGCCCAACTCTCTGTCTGGATGCTGGGCAGACTTAATTCTGTAAGAAGATGCTGAGTGAGAAGCTGAACTCATGTTCCAAGATGAGAAGGCGTGAAAGAAGAGATATAACCTTAAACAAAAAGAACTTAGAAGATTCCTGTTTCAATTTCTGTGCAGAAATCAAGTACAGACTTATATGTTTGTATGTGAAGATGTTAACTGGCAGCAGCTAAGACTATGAGGCCTTGGTTGCCAAATTCTTTTTTAAAAGATACACTAAAGTAGAAGGTTAAAATACTATAATGCTAAAACATACTCTTCAAAGCAGCCAAATATCATTGTGCCCATTTTGGTTTTGACCGCTTTTATTCTGTTTCTATTATATTCTCTTTGCTCCAGAATAGCTCCTGTTTGGCAAATGCCTAGAGATTTCTTGATGTTATTGTGTTTTTCATTCAAGCACTTTTTCTTCAGCTTAACCAAATAGATTATTTAAAAGCAAGTCCATAAGATAATGGAGATATATTACATTTCTTTGGTTTTGCTTTCTCACTTTTACTTTTGCTCTGTGTAACTTTTTTCTTAAATATGCTGTCCTGGGAAACTTTAAGAACATTTCAGTATGGGATGATAATTCATGTGCATAATTTAATAGTTTATCATGCTACATAGTAAATGAACATCAAGTGCTGCAAGAGCTTTGTCTGATCAATTGAAATGACCACACCAAACAATACTAAACTGAAATGAATATATGAGCCTTGATAAAATTTGGTCCCTCTTTGGGAAAGATTTATAGCTTTTCAGGGTTAGATTTTGAATTTTAGTGTTTATGAACAGAGTCATTTTATCTTGGAAGTTGTGGTGTATTTGCCAATGGTATATATAACTTATACTGCAAGCTTCTCATCTCCAGATAGATGTGAACACTCACCTTCTATGAATTTTGCATGATCTTAGACATATGAGACTGTTGCTTTAATTCAGGATAAATACAGTCTTCGATCTGACCAGTGAGTCAAGCCTAAGTGGTGGAACTAAAATCCTCACACTTTCTAAAAAGGAATATTTCTGAAATGCTTGAAGTGAATAAAATTAAGAGTCAGGATAAAAAAAAATCACGGAGACCAGCACATTGCTTTTTGGAAATAGTGGAAAGAGTGTTTTGTTTTCTTGATTCACCACTGTGTGAATCATTTGCCTTTAGTTTTCTGACCATGTCAATAGCTTTGTAGTAACCACACTGGGTAAGTACTGAATGTACTTACCCAGTTGGCACAGGATTCCGTTTCTTTGCTTTCTGCATTTTTTTCTCTCTATTCTTTCCAGGTCTGAAGTTTTTTCACTCAAATCCTATAGTTTTGTACAATTCTGAGTGTGACGCAACTTGGAAATGAAGCCCTATAGGAATGACGAGTAAAGGTTGCCATGGCAGCTCTGGGGTATCTTGTTTTTTTCCTTGTTTTGTCTTGCTAGGAAGTGTTGAGATGCCTTAGATAATCCCGAGATTACCCAAATGAAAAGTGGAAGAATATTTATTGTGGGGTTATGTAGATCAATAATGAGGCCTGTGTTTTATGGTATCCAACTTTTCTTGAAAATTTATAACTGTGCTGTGGAGGTATGTGGGTGTTTCTGTAGCTAAGCTTAGGAGTGATTTTTCTTCTAGAATCTTCAGGATTTTTTATTATATTTTTATGTTCTGTGTTCAGTTTTTAAGAGGCAGAAGAGAGATTGCAAACCTCTTGTCTGCTGGTTATATCACTGAGTGGAAAAAGACTGGGTTTATGTGAAACACTGCCTGGCTCTCCTTGGTCCAGTCAACATCTTATGTGTGTTTTGGAGGAAATTCTCAGTTTTCTCCACTGCTAAGAGCACAGAGCTAACTCACAGAGTCGCTGTGGGATTTACTCTGTGTGTCACTAGTGATATTCCCCATAGGTGCAGAACTGGTGTGTATTACAGCTGGCGTGTAGCATGTAATCTTGCAAAGGCCTCCAAGTCTTTGGGTACTGTGAGAGTGTCCAGGCAACTGTGTCAGTATCAGATTTTTCTGCCAAAATTCTGTCACAGTTTATGAAGCCCTACTGTGCATTAAGTTCAGCTAATATCCACCCTGTTTATTTATGTGTAACTCAAATTCTTCTTTTTCAAAGTTGGAGATGTGCTACTGTTATTTCCCTTTTATATGTGTGGAGGCGTTTTGGCGTAGGTATGTCTGATGTAGCAGAAGCGTTAACAGGACTGTTTTTTCATAGGAGACATCTGTGTTGTTACTGAGGAGGATGACACCAACCTGGCAGTGTGTGGTTTTACTTGTGCTGTACTGGGTAAGGAGGGATAGTGGTGCAGGAGGCCACATGTGTGAGGGCTGGAACCTTGCAGTGTTCATGCAGGGTGCCTAAGTGTGATCGCCTGATGAGGCCTGCAAGTCTAAGGGCAAGGTGCTGCAACTGTCTGGGGGCTATCCAAGAGAAGGGTACAGACTGGGAGAAGAAGTCAGTTGACAGCAGCCCTGTGGTGAAGGACTTGAGAGTTGTCATGGATGAAAAGCTGGACTCGAGCTGGCAATGCTGGCAAGCACATCCTTGACTGCATCCAAAGCAGTGTGGCCAGCAGGTCAAGGTAGGTGATTCCGTTCCTTTACTTTGCCTCTGTGAGACTCCACCTGGAATGCTGCATCCAGCTTGGGATCCTCCGCACAAGAAAGACATGGATCTCTTAAAGTGTGTCCAGAGGAGGGTCCTGAAGGTGACTGTAGGGATGGAGTGCTGTGATAAAGACAGACTGAGAGCTGGGGTCATTCAGCCTGGAGAAAAGAAGGCTTTCAGTAGCTTAAGAAGAGGTTATAAAAAGGAGGAAGAGGGACTTTTTATATGGGCAGGTAGTGACAGGAAAAGAGACGATGATTTTAAACTGAAAGAGTGCATCTTTAGATGTTAGGAAGAATTTCTTTGCCCAGAGGCTGCAACAGATGGCCCAGAGAAACTGTGAATGCCTCATTCCTGAAGATGTGCAAGGCCAGGTTGAATGGTCTGCTGAGCAACCTGGTGTGGTGAATGGGAGGATGAGTTGAAACTACATGATCTTCAAGGTCCCTTTCAGCACTAACCATTTTATGATTCTATGATGAAGTTTTTGTTGCAAGGATGTTTGCAGTAAATGTCAAACTATTTTAGTGCATTTTCCTTTAAATTGAGCACTGGATCAGTCTTCCTTGTAATTTTTGTTGTGCTGTTCTGAATGCTGTAAGCTATAGCTCTTTGTTTTGGCCAGTAGCTGTAAGTCAGCTGGACAGTGCTGATAAACAATTGACAAAGTTTCTCTTTGTAAGGCATCACCCTGAAAACAGTGACTTGGAGAAGCTGTTGCAGACAACAGCTGCAGGGAGGTAAGCATTTATGACACTGGTGTGCATGCCCTGCAGTAGGTGGTTCTGTGGAACCAGATCCAGCTGGATCTTCCTTCTTCTTCTGGTTTTAACCGTTTCGTGTTTCTCCACTCCTCATGTCCAATTTCATTTACACATGCTGCTGAGCTGGCACATCTCTGCTCCAGCCACGGGTTCAGCTGATTGCATGGGCAGTCTGCAACAAAAGACATAAGAGACACCAGCTTAAGACAGAGCCACGAGAAATTTCTGATTGCTAAATGGTCTTCAAGAGGCTTTTAGTGGTATCTGGTACTTGATTTTCTTGTCCCCATGGCATGTTGCTGAAACTATGAGTAGGGTGTCATTGGAGGACCTTTGTCTTTGAAGGTTGTTAGGATCTATAGCCTTTCACTGCATGTGCGGGGAGTGTGATCAGAGTGTGACATTTTTCTGTCAGCCTTTAAATAGGGTTGACCCTTTCTAGCTGTGTAAAGGCTGCAGTCTGGAAAACCTGGAAAAAAGCCACAGCTGTGTTACGTGGTCTTGCATCTGGCTTGTGTGGGCAACCTTCATCCTTTTGCCTGTACAAAAGAGCTGCTTGAGTGCTTAATTGTTTGCTCTCAGACAGACAGATTTCTGTGGTTCAGAGACAATTTCTTTTTGGACTCCTGCCTTCAGCATCCCCAAAGACTGCTGATAGCCAGTATGATTGGGAGCCTGCTGGGAGAAGAGTCATAGCCAATGGTCTATTGCTATTACACTGTTGGTGGCAAAACCTGTGTCCCTCCAGGCTGCCTGTGCAACTTCACATTGTTAGTGGGAGACATCTTCCTCTGAAGGACCTCTGTTTTTGGAATTGTCAGGAGATGAATTGCTGAACTCTCCCCTGATGTTGTAGCCCTTTTGGAGATTTTTTTGTTTCCCATGAACAGATCAGCACCTTGTCCCATGGCACTGTCCTGTCTTTGGCGTAATCTTCAAGGAAAGAGATGGTGTTGGTGATTTCTGGATGTGAATGCCAGTTTGAGACTAGTCATTTTCCATCTCTCTGAAGAAGAAAACACTCTTAATATTAGGGGCCTGTTCAGTAACTAAAAATGCACGCCTCTGAAATTCTGTGTTCCCCCTAATTTCACTGGTGGGAAGTCTGACCCATCTGTCTTTCGAGAGGAAAAAAAGTAAAGTCTTTGCAGAACTCACCTTTCTCATAAAATTTCACAGAACAGAATCACAGACTAGTTTGGGTTGGAAGTGCCCTTAAGCCCAACATCCCACTAGCCCAACACCCCACTCCCACACATCCCATGCAATAAGCAGGGACATTCTCAACTAGATCAGGTTGCTCAAAGCCCTCTTCAACCTGACCTTGAATGTTCCCAGAGATGGGGCATCTACCAGCTCTCCAGACGATCTGTGTCAGTGTTTCATCACCCTATCAAACCAAATTTCTTCTTTACATCCAGTTCAAATCTATCCTCTTCTAGTTTAAAAGTACTACCTCTTGTCCTATAGCAATGGGCCCTGCTGTCTTCCTTGCTATGCCCCATTTCAGTATTAAAAATCTGCACTAAGGTCTTCCTGGAGCCTTCACTTTCCAGGCTGAATAACCCCAAGTCTCTCAGTGTCTCAAAGGAGAGGTGCTTCAGCCATCTGATAATTTCTGTGACCCTTCTTTAATGCCTGTTCAAATGTATCCATTCTTTCCTGTGCTGAGGATCTCAGAGCTGGATGCAGTGCTCCAGGCAGGGTCTCATGAGAGCAGGGTAAAGGTGCAGAATCACCTCCTTGGATCTGCTGGCCATGCTTTATCCACCAACATCCCCAAGTGCTTTTCAGCAGGGCTGTTCTCTTTCTGTTCACACCTCAGCCTATATTCATCTGGGCCATATCCTTACTGGCCATACTGTACAGACTGGAACGAGAGTGGACTGCAGCATCTTAAGTGGAGTGGATAGACCCTTCTTCTGTGTATAGACGTAGCTGGTAGGTTTAGAACCCAGATAAAAAGCAGCAGGTAGGGTGTCCAGATTTTCTGGTGGCTGTGGTTATCACTTAGAAAAGTCCCTTGACCAAATAGAGATGGTTGTTTTTGCTACTCTGGTATAACTTCTCTGTGCATTTATTTTCTCTTTGGGGTATGAAACCTTGGTGGGACTGAGCATAGAGTGAAGGTGCCTTTGTCTCTAGCTGTTGGTGCTCTGACTTTTCCTGCTTAGCAGGATCTAAGAAAGCTTCTGTGGGTAGAGTCAGGAGATGGGAGGATGGAGAGGGTTCTGTTTTGGCAGGTGAGGTTCCTTTAGTTCATTTGTCAGTACTCATTTTACAGTACCAGAAGGATGGAGAAGCAAGATACCTTGTTGCATGCTTTAGAATATTTACAGCCTTAGGGATGAGAGAGTGAGAAGTGCTGAGGTAGCCCAAGTGCTTTGTGAGGCTACTACCATTCAAGCAAACCTCCTATAACCAAATGATTGACAGGTCAAGTTTATCACTGAACTTATTTGTTTCCTTAGTAAGTAGCTTGTCTTGTTTTCACTTGTCATGTTACTTTGTTATTTTCTACCAGCATAACTGAAATACAAATTTATAGGAATTCAGATGCGCTGCCTTGAAGTTACAGAACTCAGATGCTACAAAAACATTTTTTGGAGTCTCTGTACCTATAAAGAGAAGGTATCCTCATGCAGACGATTCTGGAAATATGAAGTGCAAGGCAGGTCACATTCTGTGGAGGCAAACTGCATTTTTATCAGACAGGGTATATACTGGTATTTCCATTTGAAGCAGAAGCCGGTATGACTAGCTAGTTGACAAGACCAGAGAATCCCGGAGAAAGAAAAGAGCTGTTGAATACAGGTGATCTATAAGAATACTCAATAGGTATCTGGAAAAGCTTAACAAGGTTTTCATTTGGATTTTCTGAGGAAGAGTATTTACAGTGTAGTTTCCTTGAATGTTAAGACAAACAAAAGCCTCAAGTTTCTCACCACAGTGAGAGAGGAGGGTCTTTTTGATGCTTGACTTCTTAAAGATTTCAGAGACTTTTCCATTCCTCTCTCTCACCATTGTTTGAAATGTTCTGAGAAGACCAAAGCTTCTAGTGACAGCTTTTCTGGTGACATTTAGCAATTATTGCACAACAGACTTCTAAACTTAAACTAAGCTGTGTTTTTGTCTGAGAGAGCACACCAATATTGCATACAGGTCTTTGCATGTTTCTGCTGAATTGGGAAATAAGTTGGTGATGCCCATGTACTGCATCCAGCATTCCTTTCAGTGAATAGTCACAGTATTCAGACTGGCCTGTGGTCACAATTGTAAACAAAAAGGCTAAATGCGTCTGTGTTGGCAAGCTGTTACAAGGGAAAAGTAGCTCGAAGCTGTGTAACAAATGTAAAAGTTGAGTCCCACAAACTTCCAGTAAAATGAAAGTGTTGCTTTTAAGTCACTCTTGAAAATAGTGACTCCTCCACCAGCTTGAGTGATCCTATCTGGATAAGCAGTCTGGTAAGTGTTTTTGATATAATTTAAGAACATTGTGATAGAAAAAAATAAAAGTATTTTTCTCCAATCTGTGACTAATTAGCCCGTGGGCATTTTCTGAAAGCTATTGTCTTTTTACTCTCAGTGGATCTCTTCAGTGAATGCAAAGGCAGTCCTGCTGAACAAAATAAGCCTGCTCGCACACCAAGACAACTTCAGAAGGGAGTGATAAAGCCATTGAAGGAGAGGGGCTGATTAAACATGTATTTTGGCTTCTGTTATGGAAGAGCAGAGGAAATAACCTACTTGATTTTGACCAAAATAAACCTTTGTTTTGAAAGAGTTATATTGACTTAGGCTGAATTGTCTTGGTGCTGTTATGCCCTTTAAGTCCCACTGATTCATTGTTTGGAAAGTAGAGACTGTTATTGTTGTTGTCTTGCATAACAGCTTTGAAGCTCTTGGTTTACTCCCTGGCTTTGGTAGATTTCTCGTTTGTTTTCCTCTGTCTGTCTACAGGCAGTTGTCCTTCCTCCTTCCGTCTTTTAAGCGTGTTTCAGTAGCTCTGCCTCCTGCCGTGGCCATCTTTGCCTTTGTGTGCATGGGAGACTTTTATTAACTAATCTGGGCAAGCTAATCCTTCCATGTTCAGCACTTCCGTACCCGTCTTCCTTCCCCAAGCACTTGTCAACAGCTTCTTTATATAAGCCAGTGATGCAATTTCATGGCTATGAGTCCTGGCAGAACCAAGGTGGAAGCTGTGACATCTCTGTGAATGATGACAAACAGAATGGGAATTTTGCAAGCCCTTCCAGGTTCTGGAGTAAAGCAGTTTGGTTTGGTGATCCACCAGAAGGCAGAGGGCTCGGCTATGTTTCAGGAGAGCCCTGGGGATACTCACTGGACTGAACAAGTATTTACATCTTCCTGAATAAGAGGGACAATAAAAGAACATCTTGTTTTCTCATATTCTAGCAATGATTGACAGTTCTCTTAAAAAAAGCTGTTTTTTCAGTTGCTGAGCACTATCTTGTTTTGTTTGAGGTTTTGTTTTTTCAGTGAGGGGAGGGGTGAGAATGAAAGACTTGAAAGACTGCAGTGTAGGCAAATTCAAATACTTCCTCTTGTTCTGCGATGGTGAATGCCTTATATTAGTTGGTGATATATGGAACCAAGATTTATAATAATTGCATCTGTTCAAGAGAAATATTTATATTGCTAGAAGTACTGACGGTTGTCTGTTCAAAGCACTAAGCTTTACAGAAAGCCTGGTAATGTTTTGAGGGTTTAGTTTTACCCTTAATTCATTATTTCATTTTGATAAAAGCAAGATATGTGCTACATGATCAAATTTATAATCTGTTGTATTGACTTGAAGTTAAAAATCTTTGGCATTGGTAAATTGTTATGCTTTAGCAAACTGAAAGTAGTCATGCTCATTTACAGCATGTGAGAATCTGACCTTAGCTCTTCAGACTGTAGTTGGATGTAGTTGCAGCACACTTTTAACAGTAATGCTCTCTTTACTGGAGCTACTGAAAATGAAAATTACTGGAAGTATTGAAAAGAAATTCAATCATCTCTGCTGGAATGAATTACCCCTCTGGAGTAAATGATAAGAGCCATTATTTTCTCTGTAGTACCTGTTGCATTTAAAAGATAGTCATGCTTGCTATGAAGCACGAGGCTTGAAACTGTGCTGCACATCCTTCTGCCCCAAGGAAACTGCTGCCAAGCTTCATTTGTTGCAGAGGTTGCTGCACTGTTGCACCAGGCAAGTGGTAAAGTAAAAAATACCTATGCTGTCAGCTTCCCAGGGTGTCCACTGAATCCCTGTAGTTCTCTGGGAAACAAAAACTAAATCCTACTCTTGGTGCTTGTCACTCTGGAGTTCACAGCCATGATGCAATTGGGTCCTGGAACCATCTGCTGGCAATGCAGGCTCTGGCCAAAGCTACCACAAGGTACATGTCCTTTTGCCACCTGCAGGAAGCTGGACTTCTCGTGTACACCTTCTGGACTTCTTGTGTACCCTTTTGTGGCAGTCAGAGTTTGTGGCTGTTGTGGCTTACTGCAGTCTCATCACAGCAAAGTCTGTAAATGTGTGGTGGGAAGTGTTAAGGGGCATGGTCGTGTCTTTTCAGAGATCTGTCAGTCTTTGATTGGCAGAAAATATTGCTTCTTGCTGCTGGGACTTGTTCAGATGAAAAAACGGCGTGACTACAGATGAGTTTCATTTGATTTGTGAAGTACAATAAAGGGTTGAAGGCTGTCATATGAAAAAGGAGGATAGAGATTTTTGGGGGGTGGAAGTTTACTTGTGAGTACAGAGAGACACTTGGGAGTAGGAGTTAAATTACACTTTAGATATCTGATGAAGACTTTGTCCATATTTCTCCATCCTTTGGTACATCTTTTTTTTTTTAAATAGCCTTTTTAAGATGATGTATTTAGAAAGAAATAATCTATAACACTTGCAGACATCTGTTGTTGTAAAACACCAAATTGTTCAATATTTAATCTGGTAGAAACTTTATTTTATTGCATCCTATAAAATTTTCATATGCTTAGGAAGATATAAACAACATTCCCCTGGCTACCCAGGTCTAGTGCCAGAGTAAGTTGGTAACCATAACCACAGCCTTTTCTTAGCCTTGCTTTTCTGAGCATCTTAGTAGAAAACAGATATAAACAAAGATATTGTGCATGGAAGGTTCCCCCTGGAACTGAAAGTTGGCATTCACAATGTGTGAAATGCTAAAATAAAAACACACTGACTGCGTGCCTGGATCTGGGTGTCAGATAAAAGTGATAGAGGGAAGCAATGAACTTAGTCAGGGCTGCACATGGATTTGTGGCAGTGTGGGGGATTGTGCTACACAACTTTTCCATCAACAGTCCACAACCTCCTCTATAAAGGCCAATAGTGAGATGAGAGTTCATGCTGACACCAGCTGCTGAGGATTACAGAAGTATATTTCAGTCTTATCATTTTATGGCTTGGGGTGGTTAAATGTAAAGTGATGATTATGAAGGAGAGGAAAAGTTCTCTTACGAGCTGCTGAGTCTTTAGTCAGCTTTTACAGATAGGCAGGAAAGGATCTTCGAGTTGTAATGGGGCATCCAGGGAAATATGTGCCCTTTGTGTAATTGTCAAAAAAAGGCAGCTTGAATGCTAGACATTATTAGGAAAAGACTGGGGACGAGTGGCACAAAAGCCACCTCTGTGCTGTAGTATAAGATCAGTGTGCTGGTTTTCCCTGTGCAATGGCTGAGCTGCTGCAGAGTCTACAAGTGTCTGATGCAGCATTAGATCTTGAACGTGATGTTTTCTTTTTTCTATTTTATTTTAGTCCCCTTGTAATTCTTTCATGTAATCTATGTACATTTATAGGGCTTTTTGTAGAGGACTGTAGAGATTTTCCATTTATCTAATACTGATACATATATCAGGCCATCCATTCTAGTAAACTCTCCAAGATAGGGACTTCTTCCAAGTCTTACATTTAACACAATGCCTCAGAGAATTACTGCATTTAATTTAGTTGTATTTATATTCACATTAATAAACTGGGTATGTTCTTTAATGCATTGCACATAAATTTTTCCAAAAATGACAAATACAATGTGCTCTCATAGCTGGGAAAAAGAATTCTGAGTTTCTAAGCTGTTTGTTTCTGATTTAATGTTTTGTTTCAAAAACAAAAATAAGCCCTTTAGTCAACTAGGTCATTCAGTAATCTGTAACCTTTGTTAAAAGATTAGAAGAAACTTGGCAGGCACTTGCTGGGAGTTGAAGCCAGTGAAAGTGAGCAGAATGCAAGCAAGTCATGGCAGTCACAAATAATGCCGGGAGAAATGAAATTATTATTTGCCGAGTTGTCCAGGCAATACTGAGGAGCTGTGGTACTGTCACGTTATGTCAGAACATGACAGGTTCCCTTGTGGTGGCTCTGTGATGGGCCATGCCAGTTGGGCGAAGCTGTGTGTTGTTTCCCGGGAGTTACTGGAGTTACTGGAGTTTGCTGTGTGCCAGCACGGACAGGGTGTGCTGGGAGAGAGCACCAGGCTGCAGGAGCTCCCCTCTACCTACCAGTGCAGCCTGTCTCCTTTTGGGAGTCATCGACGTGACCTGTGCCAATGATAATGTTGATGACTCCGGTGTGCTCATAACAAGCTACAAAAGAGGGGTGGCATCCTGCAGTGTGGACAGCGGGAGGGAATTGCTGCAAGAAGCAGATTGTTAATGCTGCTTGTAGTACTGGAGCGAGTTAATTGAAAAATAAAAACCTAAGGCAGAGGGGGCAGGAGGGGACTGGTGGGAAAACGATCAGACAANCTCAAAAGGAGTGCTCTCCCTGGGTAGATCCACGGTAAGTCTTGTCTTGAACTGATCACACTTCCAGGAGAGTATCAAATCCGTTTTGTTCTTCTGTTGATATTCCTTTTTCCTCCCTGGAGAACAATTTGATATTTCTACTTACGAAAATGTTTAGCAAATGCAGAGTTAGACTTCAGTGTTAAAGATAAAAGAAAAAATTAAATAAAACCTAACATGTTAAAATACAAATATACAAATAAATTTCTGTTTGAAAAACACCAAAACTGAATTATGGTATTTTCCCAAGGAGGAAAAAAAATAATTTTTAACACCTTCTAGACTTTTCCTCAGGACTGAGTGGTCTTTTCAAAAGGGGGAAAAGATTTTGTGTTTTATCTAGTGGTTCACTAGCAATTCTCACCCAGACTCCATTTGCGTGAGACACCAATACGTAGCTAGAGTCCCTACAGGGCATAATTCATTGTTTTCTTCTTCCTACTTTTGGATTCTGCTTTGAAGTCGTCTGTCTTGAGGACAGAGAGGAAAATGCTTATGTGGAAAAAGTGTGACATATTGGAGGGTGTAAATAGCCATCATTTTTCTAGGAAGTGTTAGACAGCTCATGAGTTACAGTGATTCCCAGTTTTTATGTCCTGCCTGGCTGGGGAGGCCTGGAGAGAGATGTTCGCTGTTTCTTTTCAAGTGTGTGTTGGAGAGCTGCTGGTTGTATGTTCCATGAGTTGCCATGTCTACACATGGCCTTTATCTGTATTAAAGCGCCAAGTCAGACAGAATGTGGTAGAAAAAGTGGCCCAGGAAGTGATGAGTTACGGGCAGAGCCCACTGTAAAGCCAGATCTCGTGTTCCACATGGACAGGGAAAAGCACTGTGATACCCAATGGCCAAATGGCTTCTTGTTGAGCATTGGCAATACCTAATTATTCACAAGAAGGAAGTAATTTATTATTGAATAGCAGAAGGCTTCAAAGTAAACTTGTCAGATATGGTTGGTGCTGTGTGCCTGACCGGTATGCTTGGAGAGATCTGTATGCTATGTATGAGACATAAAGCCCCCTAGACCTTTAAGTAAATGTTTTGTACTGTGTCTGAAAGCTGCAATTGAAATTGCTTTCTTTTGACTTAGCCCATAGATGTGTCTGCTTGTAGCTCATCACTGAGTTTGTATGGATCAAGAAAGCTTCATCCTTTAAAGAGATTAGCCTGTCCTTTTCCTTTAAATGCTTTTTCCTCAGAATTTTGCATTTTGTTTACTGAAATTTCATCTTCTGGCTTGTTTTTCCTAATGAAAGGTCACCCCTTAAAACCTGCAAAACCTCTCCTAGCTGTCAGAACTTAATTAAAACTGTGGGACTATTGATATGAATGTAGGATTCTGCCGCCCCCCCCCCCCCCCCGATATTGTTAATGCTTCAGTTTGCTACAATTTTGGGTTTATTTCTTTCTGTATGTAATGTGCAAAATAAAAACAAAATGGTGACTTGTAGGAGTAATTCCACCCCCTGAGGAATGGGACAAGCAGAGGAGGAGTTGTGTGAGTAGCTCCTGAAAAATGTGTGAAAATCTTTCACTGAGAATGTTACCTTCTATGTTTGGGCACTGCTTATCTCATGCTGTTTGTCTCCTGATATTCCTTATTTTGATTATTTGCAAATGCTTCAGTTTTCTGGCTGGCATTTTAGGAAACAAATTCTTTCTGTGTTGCCTTCTTCTGTATGCACTCTAACAATTAAAACCTTTATGCCCTTCCTATTTCGCTCCTTGTCTGAAACATTCACTGTTTGGTTTTACTGCTTCTCTGAAGCTGCTGATGTTTTTCTGTGTCATGAGATTTTTCCTTATCTGAGCCATATGTTACTGTCTTTATGCAGGACCATGTTTTGCTGGGTTTGTCAGTACAAAGAGAAAATTTTGGTATCTCATAGTGATTTGGGTTGTCTAAATAAGTGGAGAACATCTCTCAAGGTCCATGGGAGGAGGATCTCTTCCATCAGCTGGTTGTTTCCATCAGCTGGTTGTCTGAATTCTGTGAGGTGTTTGGGTACGGCTCAGTTAACTTGTGCATTGAGTTTCTGTGCACTTAAATCTAATAGCAACTTGGCAGGGGTGATCTTGCAGATTTCATCTTGCAGATCATAAAATTCCTGTGATCAGTGTGCACCACCATGCTCTGTTTTTCTATCTACACAGCCTGCTTCTGAACTAGAAAAATGAGGAAAAACAGTGTCACTTCACTGAATTTCGTTAGTCACTGCTAATTACTCCTTGGCTAGTTCTCACCTCTTTATGAAGTTCTTGACATCTGCCTTTTTATATTTGAAGCTTCATACTCTGCTTTTCATGGGTCAGAGCCATGAGAACCTTTATCACGACACTTCTGCCTTTGGAGGGCATTTCCCCTCACCTAGCCAGGTCAGATAAACTTTGGGCACCATTCTGAGACAGTGCCAAGCTCACCTGAACAAGCGGCTGAGGCAGATGTCCTCAGGATGTGAATGGCAAATTTCAGAGTATAGGCGGTAATGGGCAGGTGGCCTTTGACCCTTTTCTCCTGTACCTTCTGCAGACCTGCTTTCATTGCAAGCAGGTGACCCTCCTAAGAACATCAGTAGAAATACTCCTGGCACCTAAGGAAGGAACAAGTTTGTGTTATCATTGTATTACCACTATGTCGGTGTTGAGATAATGCATCAGTGATGAGGATTCACGAGTTCTCTCTGTGGACTCATACCTGTTTTCTGGAGAAGGAGATGCATCTTTCCTCTTCCTGGATAATGACTTTGCTTTCTTTGGTCTCCTCTATGCTGATAGGTGGTGTACTCCTCTCCACCACAGAGATAACCTCCAAATCTGTTAAACAACTGCATTTGCAGCTGCAAGAATCCACTTTATCATCCTTTCTTTGACTGTTTCATTCCCTAATCTACCCTATTTGGTTGGAAACAGCCATAAACCTTAGAGATGCACATAACATTTCATAGCACCCAGCAGAAGATTTGGTTCTGCTCCTTTCCACTTTATTTCATCAGTGCAGTAATCACTCTGGGTTCAGCCATGGATGATGAATAACATGTTTGAACACAGTAGTGACTTGCAGTGGTTCTTTTTCTGACTTGCAGATTAATGAAAAAAAACGTGCTTATGCTCATATGAGTGGTGAGAGGAAAGGTGTCATCCTTTTTGTGCTACCAAAAGGAAAATTTACTTTGTTTGGGCTGGCAATAAGCCATTTAGAGAAGTGGACCTGGATTTTAATGCTTCAGTTCACCTGGAAGAAGCAGCATAGTGCAATCAAAAGTCAGTGAGCTGGAGAAAGGGGAGGAGACAAAACTGACTGCTTTTGGTGGCACTAGTGCATACAGTCAATGGCAACAGTGGACTGCAGATGGGAAGTTTGAAGCACTTGGGGTGTTGTCAGATACTTGTGAAACTTAGGAAGTGTTACACTGTGCTTATGAAAAGCAGGGACAAGAAAACCCGCTGTGTACAGCAGTAGTTGTCACTGGTGAGTGATCTACCCTGGCACTGGGAGAGATCAGAGCTTCCACTCAGGAGGTCAGGACCTGAGCATCTGCACAAGGCTTTAAGTTTGAACTGGTGGAGAGTGGGTCTCAAAGAAAGAGGATTCTAAATCCTTAGCTGTATGGCTTATTAGTTCCTAATTAATCAGAGGTGGTGGGAATGAAATAAAGAATCCCTTGTTTTCTTCGCACAGCTTAATGTAATGCAAATTCATGGTAAGAAGCTGTGGAAAATATATCCTCCATGAGAAATGATCTTTTAAAACACTGTCATGCTTGAAAGCATGCATTGTGGAGCTTGGATGGAATTATAAACCTGTAATAAAAGAAATAGTTACCCTTCACTTTCAAAGCTGCCTATAATTGGTGACCTTGAATTTTGTCTCATTCATCCATTGTTACACTCAGTTTGTAACAACTTTGTTTTCTCATATTTATACATTTCTACATGCACTAGTTTGTAGAATAATTCACCTGCAAACATGTCCTTCTACTTTGGCTACATCAAAGAGCTGGTTTGCACTGTTTAAACTTTTTTTGAAATCTAAGAACTCATTTTGCTGCTCATGGAGAGAGAGTGTGGGAGGACATGACTTGCGGTGGGTTTGTACTGTTCTGGGATAAACTCTCCTTCCTTTTTCATTGCCAGCATCTTAGTAGCAAAACAACTTGGAGTTCATGCACTGCTCAGTTGTGTACATTCTCAAACCTAGGGGATAGCAAACATGTTTAAAAAGATGTAGTCCTAATTGTATTTGATTCCATTTTTTGGTTTTGTTTGATCGTGTTTCTTAAAGTGCCTTGCTTGTGAAGGGTTGCTCATGGTTCTTATTTTATTTCCACAGTTTGCAACTTCATGTCTCATGAAAAGTGCCTCAAGAATGTCAAGATACCATGCTCATGTATTGCTCCCAGCCTTGTAAGGGTGAGTAAAGAGATACTAGCTTGTCTCTCTCTTGGGGCAAAACCACACTTTTATCACTAATGAACATGGTGCTGTATAGCAGTAGGGTTTTTTCATATCGTAATGCAGAAATGGTATTAGTCATCACTGAAGCTTTTATAGCTGTTCACAGGCAAAGCTGCACTTCCTTTGAAAAGTCTGCTAGGAGCAACTGTAGATAGTCTGTCTTTGAAGATCACTTATTTGCATTCTTTAAATATTACTACATGTTCTTACAGTGTGTCATTACCTGGAAGTCTCGCAGTATTGGAGGGAATGACTGACGAAAACTGCACGATGTGTCATAAAGACGAACTCTGTATATCACCAATTTTTTAATAGCTATTACATATTAAGCTGCTCTGCCTAGCTAAGGAGCTGTGTTTCTTCTATTGATTGCTGTATCTTAAGAACCTTCATGTTTATTGTGTCTAGAGAATAAAATTGTTGCATTGTAAGTATAGGATTTGAAAGCCAAAAAAAGAGGACAGGACTTCAATTCATTACAGTAGTTCAAAATTTATTTTGATAAGTATTAAAGTACTTGCTTTCAGATGGCTTTTGACCTTCTCCCGCAAGACTTTATGTGTAAGAGATTGATTCAAAGGGTGTGAAACATGAATCAACTTTACAGAAGATAATAGGATGCAACTAAGGTATTAAGAAGAGAGGAGGGTATTAAGGTATTAAGAGAAAGGTATTAAGAGAAAACAGTGTGTTATCCACTTGGGAAAGGATGACAGAAGAGGAACAAAAGGGGAGAAGGACATAAGAAATTTAGAGAAGTAGTAGAACACCACGAATACCTCAAGGAGCTGCAGGCAAAAGTCGAATGAGACATGGCTGTAAAATCAGTCATGTTCATTACAGACCTTGCTGACTCAAAGCACATTTATGGGAAGCTGTTGTGTAGACCTGTGAAGGGGAGCTGATTCACTTACTTGTATCATAAAATGTTTTACAAGTTCCTTTTTGTTCTGGAAGCCTGTGTAGGGGGTAAGATGTGGAAGTTTGAAAACAGTATGCAATTTCAGTTACGGGGATTAGATAGAGAGAAATTACCCATTGTTTTTTCTTCAATATGCTTTGTCTAGGTGATAAAGCTACTAGGTTTTGCCAGCACAAAACTTAGCTTTTTCTCTTTTTTTGCTTTTTCTCTTTCCTTATATACCTTTCGTCTTGAGAAGTGTCAAAAAAGTGCCTAATACATAGAAATTTGCCTGTGAAACAGTAAGAAGTACTTCTGTAAGTCTAAGAACCTATGGTAAAGGGACATTTAGGTAGTGAGAAATGCTTTTACTAAGAATTGGCAACTTCTGCTGTTTCAATATGCTCGCAATCAGTCATTGTAGCAGAAGGAATGGGGAGTCAGATGATACAGGTATCTACAAGGGCCTTTAGGGGGATGGCAAAAATCCAACTGGAAAACAGTACTTTTAATCAGAGTGTGTGTGTTGTAAACTTTTATAATTGCTTCTTTTGTGGATTTGCTCTAAATTTAATTCATTGTTCAAAATAGTATTTGTTCCTTTGCTTTTATATGGTAAAAATCCTCCATTTAATCTCCCTAATGTTCCCATTTACATCAGTTGTAGACGTCAGTGTAATTTTTTTCTCTCTTGTCAGTCCCTGTAATCTTATCTGCCCCAAAACATAATTTTTATCTTGTGATTTATCTGTAAACAATAAACACAAATTGTACTGCACAGCGAGGATAGTTATTTGGTGGTGTTGTCAGTCTTTGAAACTGTTTGCATTTCAGCCTTGCTGTGTTTAGCTGTGAAGAATCTTCTGTGTTTTCCGTCTTGAGCCGTAATGATTTTATTTTGAAAACTCTGGATTGTACTGTTCGTTCTGGACAGTCCTATCCTCCTTGACGTGGTCATCCAAGTTGCATTAATCCTGATCAGCTGTGCAAGTGAAGTCTGCCATATGGGAGACGTTGTTTTGCATGCAGGCTCTGTCAAAGCAAATACCAGACTTGGCATTTGCGTAAAAAATATAACAGAGCGAAAAACAAATGACAGCCATTTATACAATTTGTGGAAAGTTTATTTTCTTAATCTCTCCTTTCAGATTATTTATTTATTAAAAGATCTGACGTAGGAGGGAACACTGGTGGGATTTTTTTCTGATAGTTCTTTTCAGCTATGTCAATATTCAGTGTATTACAGAAATGAGACTTTTTTTTTTTTTTACTAGCCTGGATTTCATCTAGAGAAGATGGCAATTATTAAGGCTCATCAGAATGTGTGTCATTTGATACTAAGTCAACCCGTCAGAGAATAATTTTTCAGCAGATGTTTGGTGGAAACTTTTATTCCTGACAGTAGGGTTTCCTTCCCAGGGTCAAATATAGGCCCATAGAGTCAAAGCATGTCAAAACTGCATGCAGCCTCAGATCATTCTTGATTAATTCATTCTTAAGGCTGACCTATAAATTTTTTTCTCTATTGTAAATCACTATCACTTGCATTTAGTATTCCAGGTCATGATGTTTCTAAACAAGCCTTCATGGATCACTCTTCTGAAAAGTCTGCAGGGCATATGATTTGTTCCAATGATAAGGTCTCAGCAACTTTTTTTCAAATTCAAACTCTTTCCTACATTCCCATAAGTATTTACGTACTTTGCAGTACATGTTTTAAAAAAAAGGAGGAAAGGAGGACAAAAAATAATCCACACCCAAACACCAACACAAAACAAAATAACAGTAAAAACAAAACCTTTCTGAGGGTGAAATGTGAAGTTTGTTTTCCCTTGCTAGGTTGGAATTGAAGCTGTATTACAGCTTTGTAGAAGTGTGTGTGTATTTTCTATATATCTGTTCTTGGAAAACTAAATTGAAATGAGACCACATGAAGAATGGTTTGGTGATGTTCAGCATTTGCTATGCTTATTTTTCCTTGTTGGTGTGTTGGTGCATTGCTCTAATGGTTTCTAAACATTTCCATTTTAAGAAGGTTTTAAAGTCTGCTCATGAGATTTTGTTGTTTGCTGTTGTTCTTAAAGCCAGGTTGTCCGGAATGGAAAAATGCTAGTCTAGGTTATCAGCTTCTGAATCCTTTTTGTACTAAAAATAAAACTTCCCTTTGTAAGGAAAGCTGCTGCATTCATGGGCTGGGGTAAGGAATGGGAAGCTGTGGTGCTTGCAGGGGTCTCTGCTCCTGTCTTTGTCTGCTGGCCTGAGTTTCTCCCTCTGGTTGCTGGGTTCAGCTGTGTGCAGCATGGTTATTTGGGTCAGTAACTATGATCTGAAAGTAGAACAAATTTATGGGACAGCCTACAGCAATGGGATGAGGCGTAATGGTTTCAAACTAAAAGCAGATGCATTCTGACTAGATTTAAGGAAGGAATTTTTACAGTAAGGGTGGTGAAATACTGTCACATGTTGCTCAGAGATGTGGTAGATGCCCCATCCTTGAAAGTCTTCAAGACAGGGCTCTGAGCAACCTCATCTAATTGAAGGTGCTCACCTGCTTTCTGCAGGTGAGTTAGGACTAGATGATCTTTAAAGGTTCCCTTCCAACCCAATCTGTCCTGTGACTCTGTGATTTTATCTAGGCCCTTGCGGGGTAGCACTGACCACCCTCTGTCAAGAAGGTCTCTCCAGCTTTCCAGCACTTGACCCATGCTTGTGTTGCTGCAGCAAGGCAGTTGCTTGGAGACAGTCACATGGCATAATTTAGAATCCAAATGAGGGTTGAAACTGCTTGCTGGTAATTTTTGCACTGCACCAAGGTTTTCTCCCTTTTCTCCCTGAAGTGGAACCTCAGAGTGTAAGGGAAGGAAGGGCTAGCTCCTCCTAATTTGTAAACTCAGGAGAGTTTATTATGGTCTCTTGAAACTTGATCTGAACTCCCAGATGAGCTTTGCAGCTGTATTAGTGACTCTTCAGTTTCAGAAGCATTATGGGATGTCACTCTGCTTGTTTTAATTCTTCATCTTTGTCTTGATAAAAGGATATGGACATTGATTTCCTCTGTAGCAATAAAAGCAAGGAATGAGTGACTTTTGCATATAATTTCTGCTTTACAGTACAAAAAATACTAGGCCAAGCAACTCTTAATTGCAGTGGAAAGCTTTTACACAAGCCTTATCTATGAGTAGAAGTATCATATAATTCTGGTTTGAAATAGTATTAGATGCATTATCCATTGCAAAGGGTCCTTGAGACCTTGGAGCATATAAGGCCAAATGTACTGTCACAGAGATCTGTGGGATGAAGAAAAATAATCCTGGATATAGTGGGACAGCATATAGATGTGTGCTTTATTCCCTTGCATTAGCCCCAAATAAAATTTTGATAATTAAGTATTTGATTTTGTCTCTCCTGTCCTATTATGTATTGAGACACTATTTAATGTTGTATTCTTATTTCATTTCAGAACTGCCATATGGAATGCACACTTAAATTGCCTTTAAACACCAGCCAATAAATCAAGTGCTCAGTAAGTTTGGACACAAGTGAAGAGTAGTTGGTAGGCATTGTCCCTAAAAGGTGAAAGAAACAGAGGACATACCAGAGCACACAGTGTATTCAAGCAGAAATATTTTGCTAAATAAGAGGTTTCAAACAAATCAAAATACTATTTGTGATTACTGAGTAATAAGGAAGGAATTGAAAAGATGTCAGTAAGGGCAAAAGTAGAATCACAAAGCTGTTGGCTTCTCTCAGAGAGGGTATAGTCTAGGCTTGGACAGAACAGTCACGGGGCGTAGTCAAGTGTGTTCACCATATCTCCTTCCCTAGAGCAAAGGTTTGTGGTGGGTGGAATGAACATTAGAAACTTAGATAGGGAAGTGCTTCTACACTTAAATGTCCATACATGTTTTTGTTTCAGAAATACCATTTTAATTTTTATCAGCAGATGTTTTTTGGCGTTATGTTAGGAGCAGTCTTTGAGAATGAGCCTGTGTGACTGCCCTTGTGGGGGTCTGATGAAGATGGTTGCTTCCAAGCTTCTTGTGCTTTTCCTTAAAATGCAACAGTGTTTTTGAACTGCAAGTTAGTGATCTTAACTAACTCCTTTTACTCAGCCTTTGGAGGCTGTTATTGAGAGTGTTAGTATCCTTCTTTCTGTATACCCTTTCCTACTTGGAAGCTGTTCAGCTCCACACTACTTTAGGTCCTGCCACTGTGGTTTCTTAGTATCTCCAGTATTTTTTACAAAGTCATGCCAAGTGCAAGTCACCCTGATGCAATGGAGAAGGAGATGAATGGGCAAAACAATATCTACACATAGGCCTGGGAAAATTTTTTAGTAGGTAGTTCCTTTTTAAGACTGCCCAACACAGCAGCTGTCACAATGGCATTTGGTATATCTGTATTTCTCTCACTGCCCTTTGAGCCTGGAAGGCTTTGCCTAATGATTCAAGATGAAGCTTTCTTCTGCCTGAGCTGGTAGAAAAGAAGCTGCTGCTGGGTGAAAAACAGGCCTTCCTGGAGCTGTATTTTTCACCCACCTGAGGCATCCTGAAGGCTGCAGACCAGTAAGACAGCCTGTGCACAAATCAGAGGGTCTAGAGGGTAGCTGGGCCATTCTGTACAAAGAGACACCACCTTAGTGGAAGAGTACTTGAATTCATGATATATTGTTGGTCACATGCTTGATATCCTGTGACATTTCAGGATGAAGAACAATTTTAAAAGGCACTATCAAAAGAAAGCAATTCTATCCGTTGTTTTTCTTCCAAAGTGTAGATTTTAAAAGCAGTTTGTTGCTGTTCTTTTTGGGTAACGCAGAACTGGTGTGCACTTGCACAGATTGCACTGAAGGAGTTAGAATCTAAGTCTTAGGTTTCTATAGGATTAAATTTTATTATAGGCTGTTAGGAACATTTACAGATACGTATTACATTCTCTAATGCCTTGCATTCCTTAACAGATGGAAGGAAATAGAAGAGGAATAGGAATATCGTGTCCCTGAGTGCAGAGTCATCCTGGAGATCATGCTATTATACTTTCTGTTACCATTATACTTTCTGTTAATATGCTTCTGATCAATATTGTAAGGGCACTTAGATGTCATTTAATGGTATTGCTAGAAGAAATTTTCTGTATTTTTCAGTGGAAATCGATTTTCGTGGTTTTCATAAGGTAATTTAAGTAGATGGGTTGGAAAAGCAGTTTTAAACTCTCATAAATTATTAACATTTTCTCTGTAGGCCACCTTATGCTTCTGTACTTTACTGTACTTATGGAGGTAGATATAAGCTAGGCAATAACATGTAATGNGTTCAGCAACCAAAACATGTTGGGAGAAACATTATGCAATTGATGTGTTTGTTGTCTTTTACCTTTTCTCCTTTTCTGCCTTACTCCCATCCCATTTTCCATCAGGCTTTTATACCATTGCTTTTATACCAGTCATCTTCCAAAGCACGTTAGAAAGACCACTGACAATAAACAAAGTTTCTTTGTCTTGATTTGTAAGAAAGAAATTAAAGAAACTTTTTTGCCTTTTTTTCCCCTCTTCTCCATCCCCCCATAACATTTAATTTGGCAAGTTGTTCTCTTCTTTTTGACAGTGACTTGAGACTTCAGGCAATTGTTAACATGGTCTGAACAGCTGAAGAATTTAGACATAGTCTCCTTCCCTTGAGTTTTCTAGATAAGTATAGTCAGACCCTGGATAAGTTTGCCTTCTCTCAAAGTCCTTTCTCACAATTTTTACCAAAATAAACACTGCTTTTCACATATTCTTTTTTTCAGCAGAACCTCTCTGTGACAATACTGAACAGTCTTCNAGTGGAAATCGATTTTCGTGGTTTTCATAAGGTAATTTAAGTAGATGGGTTGGAAAAGCAGTTTTAAACTCTCATAAATTATTAACATTTTCTCTGTAGGCCACCTTATGCTTCTGTACTTTACTGTACTTATGGAGGTAGATATAAGCTAGGCAATAACATGTAATGTTCTGTATTCTTTCATGATGTCNTTTTTTGCCTTTTTTTCCCCTCTTCTCCATCCCCCCATAACATTTAATTTGGCAAGTTGTTCTCTTCTTTTTGACAGTGACTTGAGACTTCAGGCAATTGTTAACATGGTCTGAACAGCTGAAGAATTTAGACATAGTCTCCTTCCCTTGAGTTTTCTAGATAAGTATAGTCAGACCCTGGATAAGTTTGCCTTCTCTCAAAGTCCTTTCTCACAATTTTTACCAAAATAAACACTGCTTTTCACATATTCTTTTTTTCAGCAGAACCTCTCTGTGACAATACTGAACAGTCTTCATTTCTAAGCTAAGCTTAAGATGAAATAGCCAGACTCATGGCCAGAAGAAGAATCCCCTGTGTTTCAAACCTGTGTTGTTGAGGGGTTGGATGCTCATGCTGGGTGTCCAAAGCAGTTTGTTCACCACCTCAGAGCTAAAAGAGGTCTCCCCTGTGTCTGATTTCAGGGGAAATTCTCCCTTGGGTGGCTTCAGGCTGTGACAGGGGTAGGGCACTTCAAGATGACACTTGAAACCTGAAGTTAGGTTGGGATGCGCAGAAAAGCTTGCCTGAAGAAATCCCACCAGAGCTTTTCATTACTCCTTGCGGCTGTAATGTCGGGGTTGGGTTATGCTCACATAGCCATTTCTTACCAACTTTCTGCACATAATTTCATTGTGCAGGATGAATTTTGTGCAAGTCCCCTTTTCCCAGCAAACTTTTTTTTTTTTTTTT
>VYXD01008561.1:16632-64282 GCA_013397195.1 Hylia prasina | reverse complement strand
TTTTTTTTTTTTTTTGGAGCAGCTGGAGTGAAAAGACAGCTCTGGCACTTTAGCTCCACAGTAACTGAGTCCAGATAACTTGTATGTTGCCGTACAGAGAGGTTTGTTGCTTCCTTCTCTTGAAGAAGTAACAGGATAGGCAGGGATTATGAGCCTTAAACTTAATCTGGGATAGTTTGATCAAAGCTTCCTAGGCTTTCCAGGGTAATTTCCACATACCTCATTTCCACATACAAGGACGTATATTCTTTTGGCAAACATACATTATATGAGTAGAGTATTCTGACTTAAAAAAAAAAAAAAGTAAGCCTTTATATCAGAGATGGAAGGCTGCATAGATTGAAATTTCAGTTTGGGCTGGTGAGAGTAGGATATGGACCCAAAAAGACTGGTTTGGCTGTATTTTTAAATCCCCAACTTGTACATGAAGTTAAAACTTGAAGCTCTTGTAGGCAGTGCTGTTATATATCTTATTGGAGATACTGATATGAAGCCTTTTTTGTAGGCTGCCTGTCAGCCCAGCTTCATGGGAAGCCTGGGATCTGAATGGGCAGTTTCCTGGTCAGTCAGGGACCAAGGATTCCTCCAGACAATATGGTCTGCTGGGGCAGAGAGCTGGTGACTCGGATTCAGTGGTCAGCTGCTGTGCACTATCCTGTTCATGTTTGGTAATGCAAGCATATTTCATACCTCTCTTTGTCCTCTTGTATCTCCCAAAGCTTAATTCTGAGGACCACTGGAGGAATCCCATGTTTTGCAGTTTGAGGATTGCTGATTTTTCTTAATTAAACTTCCAGCATTGTTCTTTCCTCCTTGTGTTGCATCTGGCAAAACTTTTATCTCACTTCTTTCATTGTTCACACTTGAATTACAGGATTGGTTAATGTAACTGTCCCCATACTTTCTGAGGCAGAAAATTATTGTGGGAATTGGATGTTTATAACTGGAAGCAACTCCTTGGGTCATCAAATTCTGTGTTCACAGTATGTGTCAGATGTGCTGCTAATAATTCTCAGGAAAACTTCAATATACAAGGAGAAAAATTCCAATCCTGATGAATAACCTTGAAGGATTTTTTTCCTTATATCTGAGAGGAAAAGCTGCTATCTGTGACTACATGTATCTGAAATCATTATTTCCACAGTTTTACTGGGGATGATTAATTTCATTTGAAACCTAAATAAGAATTTGTTAGCTTTTACCAGAAATACAACCACTAGATAAACTTGATATGTTCATTATACCAAGAAGGGCATGGGAAATGCATAATACTAAATACCAACATCATGGCAAACTTTTGTGGAACTCACTTGGATTCTAGGACTTTAAACATGCAGTTATGTTCCTCCCTTCTAGTCAATGTCACTTTAGCAAAGCTGTGCATCTTGTCGGAAGAGTAGTCTTTAGAACAGGTATGAAACTTAGGTATCTTCAGCTCTTTGCTTTTTTTCATCTGTTGTTACTTTGGTACTGTCACTTCCCATCTTCATTATTAATCATTAAGCAAAAACCACAACAATTTAAGGTAAGTGAATAATAAGAAACGGATTTGCCAAAACTGTTGGTACAGACAGCTCTTGCAAAAGAAAATTGTAGTATATTATTTTCAATCTACAGTCAAGAGGATGTAATTTTGAACCTCAGTCTGGATGTACTTCAGGAGCTGGACCTCTGTATCATTCAGGCTTTGAAGCTTTGGATAAGGCAGAGGGAGACCAACCAATCCCTTTGTCCTGATCAGCCAGTGGCTGGGCTGTATTCAGAGAGGAAGTGAAAGACATGTGGAGGGCACTGAGCTGTGGCAGCACTGAGATGTTAAAAGCTGTGTTGTGTATGTCTTAAGGGTATTTTGTTTGCCTGTGCAGTAATTACTCTTTAATTGTCCTTGATTCAATTAAGAATGCTTAGAAGAACAGCTGCTGTTACAGGTAGGTCCCAAAGGCAGCCTTTGGATTCATGTTGTTGTGAATCACCAGGAAGCTAATCAGCACTTAAAAATATATACAATGCATATTAATTCACAGGAATTTTAAAAACAGTTACATTGAAGTATTTTAAATATATTTCTGAGTATGATTATTTTTAATTGTCTACTTATTGTGCTTAATTAAGTTTACATTGTATATACTGCCCTGTTGTTGCGAGATGAAGCGTCTTCTATGAATTTTAACTGACACTTTGGAAGTTGAAATTGATGAATGTCTTGTGCATTCTTTGCTGGCAGGTTCCAGTTGCACACTGTTTTGGGCCTCCAGGACATTACAAAAGAAAGTTTTGCACTGTGTGCAGGAAGTCCCTAGAGTCACCTGCCTTTCGATGTGAAGGTAACTTAAGCCCTACTTGTACATCCATCTGTGTGTCACCCTGTAACGTACAGTTTCCTTACACTGCATACCTCCAGTGCTTGAGAAATTTTTGGTTTATGTGTTATCCGTTCACTGGTCATGGCAAGGTGTACTTCAGACTAAGGAGTAATAAATCAACCACCTTCGATAAACCGCAAACTTCATCAAACCCGTTCACTCTTTTCAACTTTCCTGCAATTTACTTTGAGCAAGTCTGTGGTGGTGTGCAATGAGTCCTGCCTGAGATGAGAAGCAAAGAATGACAAGCTATTATGGCGAAAGACTGTTGTCCTGTTGGGGTAATTTATTTCTGTTTCCAGTGGAAACTTTTGATTCAGAGAATCATCAGGTATTCATATTTCTAGAAAAGAATGTAGAATTTCCTGTGTTACTAGTCTCAGATATCGGTTACTTGTAATGAGGATGAGGTACCTTCAATGGAAAGATATTTGAAAATATTATTTGTCAAAATAGTACTGCTCTGAGTGTTCTGACATGGATTCTCTGAAAAAACAGTAATTAAAGAAATCACCCAAATACTAGATTTTTTTATTTGAAATACATGTTGGCATGAGTGCATGACTGGTTTTGATGTAGGACAGCTCTTCAATTCTCCCTTTTCTTAAATGTCTCTTAGTTGTTCAGTTGTGTTGTGATGTTAAATAGAATTTACAGTTTTATAGGAATATTACCTCTGAACTATTTTAAAAAAAGTCTAATGAATGAGGAACCAATTCTTCAGGGAACTGGGTTGCTTCCAAATTTGCTGTTTTGCTAAAGATAATGTCTTACTTAACATGATTTTTCTAGGTGTATGTGTAAGTGAAGCAATCCTCTTTGATCAGGGCATTTAGACTTAGAACGGCACAGTATTTTTGTTTCTGCTTTTGTCTGTTGAGTTGCATAATGGAGCCAAACTGTTCTTCTGACTAGGGAATATGTCACATAGTATAGACACTGGGGCAGTTTGGTAGGATGTTCAGTGAGCTGCAGATACCACAGGGAATTTTCTAGTGATATGTCTTAATAAGACTGAGAAGCTGTGTGCCATGAGATAAACAGAAATTTGAAAAGAAAATAGTTATCACTAGTTATGCCTTCTTAACTATTGCAAATAGCTTTAGTTTAGTTATCCAATTTAGTTAAAGCTTTCTGAATTTTGCTTTCATATTCTTACTCTCTTAATTCTATTGCATTTGCATTGTATCCAGATGTTGTGGTTTAACAACAGACAGCAGCAAAGCACCACACACAGCCACTCGGTCCCTGCCACACAGTGGGATGAGGGAGAGAATTGGAAGGGTTAAAGAAACTCATGTGTTGAGATAAAGACAGTGTAATAGATAAAGACAGTGTAATATGGAAAGCAAAAGCCACACACACACAAGCAGAGAAAAACAAAGTCATTCCCAGCTTCCCATGGGCAGGCAGGTATTTCACATCTCGAGGACAGCAGGACCCTTCGTGTCTCACAATGACTTGGGGGACAAGTGCCATCATTCCAAATGTCCCCTCCTTCCTCCTTCTTGTGCCCAGTTTTAAATACTGAGCAGGATGTCACATGGTCTGGAATATTCTTTTGGCCAGTTTGGGTCACCTGTCCTGACTGTTTCTCCTCTCAACCTTCCCCAAATTCCTCCCCTGTGTGGCAGTATGAAAAGCAGAAAAGGCCTTGGCTCTGTGTAAGCCCTCAAGAATAACTAAAACATCTCTATATTATCAACCCTGTGTGCAGCACAAACCCAAAACACAGCCCTGTTCCAGCCACTGTGAAGAAAATTAACTCTACCCCAGCCGAAACCAGCGCACAAGTGTAAAGGAATATTTTTTTCAGATGTTTCTATTTAAGCATTGGTAAACATGAAACACATGAAATTGCATGTTGTAGTTAGATATTACAGATGCACAAATGGTTTTTATTGTGGTTCATTGAAGGTTCTGAATTGTTTTCCTCACGTGGATTTGACAGTTTTACTATTTTGTGTGGTGTGACTTGTTTAGTAGTCCTTTTTCAGAATACCTCTAAGTCTTCAATTTGTTTCTCTGCTAATCTTTTTAAATGTATATTAAAAAGGGCAGTTGAAGTTCATAAAAATGCACAAGATTCTTCCTTTATTCTTCAAAAATGCATGTGGATTTGTTTTAGAGGTATAGTGTTTTAAGCTGTAGAACCAAATGCAGATGGAGATATTGAACTTTCTTCCTTTTTTTTTGTTTATTTCTAATGACTTAGCTTAATACTACAAATCTAGTCTTCTTCATGATGTTCATGTCTGATACTAAAATTAAGAACTTCTCCTGGACTCTTTACCATAATTAAGATAAAAAGATGGAGTTACCTTTTCTAAACAAATGATTGATGTAATTAAATGTACTTGTAAAATAATTTTAATCATTTCCTTTGCAGTCTTTATGTCTTAAAATAGAATAAACTTTCTTGAAAGGAAATAAAAGGTTTCACCCACATAAATGTTGTGGGTGCACAGGAGGGGACTTGTTCTCAGAAATGAGCATGCATGTGTATTAATCCGTGGTGAAATAAATACATACATGTCATTGGTAAAAATGACAATAGATTGACTCCAAATTCTGCTGACAGTTACTGGTTGCTATTTTTGCTACCAGATTTCACTGGTGTCAGTTGAACCCAGACTCATGATGGTGAGAATTGCTCTTCCTTTTATTTCCAAGAAGCGATGGAAAGTAAAAAAAATAAATTGAAGTAATCCAAACATTATTTTGGTGCTGAATTCTTTACCAAAGTTTTTATTAAGCATTGACCAGGAGCAGCAGATTTACTGGAGGAGGCAGTTAACATTTTAAAGGCTCTTCTCTCAAGTTTATGTATCTGAAATTAATCAGGTTGGGTTTTTTGGCAATCATAAAGAACTTTCATAACTAGCTTGAACAAAGATTGTCATTCTGTTGTGAGTTAAAGAACTATGCAGATAATCAAATGGCTGATAATGATGAAAGTTCTTTTTGTAGGACCTCTAATTTGATCTTTACATTCAAAAACATCCTCTCTTCTACACCAGGATAGTCAGTTTATGGGATTAATTCCTGTGACACTCACGCTATTTATGTGAACGTATTTCTCACCAGTTCTGGGTTAGGGTTGGTGCTAGAAGCAGCAGATGTGAATTAAACCAAGGGTAAAACCCTCTCTGTGTTCTTATGAAGCATAGCAAAGGGCAGTGCATGCCTTTGTTGGCAGAATTAACAATAAAACTCCCAATGATTCTGTAAATACCTTGAAGCTGTAACTTTGTCTATGGACACTTCTAACATTAGCAAGAGTATGATTCAAAGCATCTAGTTTGCCAGGTTAGTAGAACTGGCAAAACTGCAAAATATTCCTGTTATATCTATGAACAGGGAGAAATGTGAGTGGAGGAGGGACTGTGCCACAGCTCAGCAAGAACTGAAGGGAGGGAGAAAGGAGATGCAGAAAATCCCCAGAGTTTCCAGCCTAAAGTTGTTTTTGTTTTTGTGCTTTTAGTTTGTGAGCTACATGTGCACACAGACTGTATCCTGTTTGCTTGCAGTGATTGCCGGCAGTGTCACCAGGATGGGCACCTGGACCATGTAAGTGCAGATGCCTCTGCAGGGGAAGGTGGCCGTGCATTTTGTGGACTAGAGAAGGAGCAGTCTTGGTCTTTAGTTTCACATACTGCCAGTTATCAAAGCACTTTTGTTCCTTATTGGCAAGCAAAGGACATATGTGACTTCAGAATATACTACAAAGAGTGAGATGAACTTAAATGCTGGTGTATTCATGATTCTTTTGAACTCTTGCTGAAAAGTCTGTGGAATGTGTACAACCTCCAATTTAAAAATTTTTAAAAAATAATCATGCATCATATAAAAGTTTGCTTTGCAAAAGCTGGCGTGAAACTTTTTTTTTCTGTATGTTGAGCTGTTGGCTGCATTGCATCCCTGGCAAATGTTCTCTTATCCTTATGCTTCCTTGCAGTCTGGCTAAGGCAAGATATTTTCTTATCTTCTCACAGTACAGTAGATACAGAACACTGATATTGTAGGATGATTTTTAAAAGAACTTTTTTAGTGGACTGTGAAGAAAAAACGCTGAGATAAATTTTTTGATTGATTTTTTTAGTGAAATGTAAGATTGTTAAAGATTCATATTTATCTTGAGAAGAACTTAACGCCCTAGTCTCTGTTGTTATTTCCTCAGAGCTATTTGAATTACTGATTTTAAAGTTGTGTTGAAGATGCAGCTGTATCTGATTCATGTAATGCTAAGTCATGATGTGTTCCCTCAGGATATTTACCACCACCACTGGAGGGAGGGAAACCTTTCTTCAAGTGCTCGTTGCGAATTTTGCAAAAAAACCTGTGGGTCTTCTGAGGTGCTCTCTGGCATGAGATGTGAATGGTGTGGCATCCTGGTATGTTGTGCTGCTGCATGTATTTGTGGGAACCACACATATATGGGCATGTGCTTATTTGAACATTTGATATAAACATAATTGATTCTCAAGCTGTATAAATATATATTTTGTATATACTTTGTAAATACACTTAATCTATACACTTATTATTTAAATTTATATATTTATGTGTTAGATGGGAAATCTAACTTTTTAAATCCTACTCACAGTCATTTTAATGAGCAACTCTCAAAGTCATTGTGAAGCTTTGTGTAAATCAAATGGAATTTAACGGGGCCTAATCGTATAGATCTGTGGTTAGAAGCCTGCAGTCATTTTCTGTGTTAAATCAGAATTTCTTTCAAATCATGAATTTGCAAGGTTAAAGACTTAGCATTCTAATATATTTACTCTTATTTCAGTATAGAATCTTAACATGTGTGTTTGGAGGTTTTTTAAGTTGTCAATATTAGTTTCTATGTTTTTCCAATCACATGACACATGTTTATTTCCTGTGCTACCTGATGGTAATCTTTAATAATTCTTCTGGAAACCACAGCCTTTTCACACACTGATAATCAGTGTGCAGTGCAAATAACAATTAGTCCATCCACTTAATGCCACCTTGTATTAAACTATGATGGAAGTGAAAGCACCAGAGGAGGAGGGAACTGAAAAGTATATGTAAGAAATCATAAATTTGCTACTTAAGGCTAGATGAGGTACTCCCTGTAGTAATGATTTAAAATAAAACTCTAGAGGTTATTAATTATTTCAGATATGATTTCAATGATTTAGGTTTTGGTTTTTTTTAATATTGTGGGCTTTGTATTTTAATCTGAGGTATAATTTCTGAGGTGGGAGGGATTGTCTTTGAAAAGTCTAAGAAATGTAACCTGCTGTGTGGCCATGCATACAAAGGTAGGTGTATTCAGTAATGGCAGAAGATTTGCAACAGTGTAAAGGCAGAAACTATCCAGTCATGCCTTGGAATAAAACTGCAAACAGTCTTAACTGTGAGTCTGCAGAGTGGGTACAGCTGTGTAAGAGGATACTGCTCTTTCCAAACTATACAATACTGTGCACCTTTTCCATTTCCCCCAGTAAATACCCACATAGAGTGGAAGATCAGAGTTTAAGACGAAAAATTTAAACTTCTCCATGTAGCTGTATAAAAACCTTTCATTTATAATAGAACAGGTTTGTGATCCCTGAATGTTTCTTGACATATTAAGACTCCCCATTATTGGTAATACAAAACCTGACTTAAACAAATAAAAATCTAGGGTGAAAGATGGGCCATTCATTTAATGAAGGTGATTTATAAAAAGTTTATCTTCAAAAAATCTATGACAATTTCAGTCATAGTTTGTTATAAATAAATTTACTTTCTATGTGTATCACAAGTTCTTAACTGATGCTGTTTTTTATAGGCTCATGCTGCTTGCTATGTAATTGTCACACCAGAATGTACCTTTGGAAGATTAAGGAATATGATTCTTCCTCCAAGTTGTGTTCAATTGTTTTCTCGCAACTTCAGCAAACTGCATTGTTTTCGAATATCAGAAAATTTGCAAACAGAATCAGGTAAAAAATTCAAAGCTGAATACAACTAATTGTTGAGTGCATTTAACCTAGTGTTATAATTCAATTAAGTATATTATTGCTAATTTTTCCTGGCTTTTGTGGCAATACTGTAACTTCTTGCTATTTCTGGGACAGGTTAGAGATTTTTTTAATGGATGCTGTGCAAAACGCAGAAACTTCTGTTTACTGGTGCAGGGCAATTTGTATACTATTCTTGAAACAAAGAAAGTGAAAACCTAAAAATTTGTGGTATTACTGTTACCATTGCTGGAAACACTTCTTATATCATGTGTACATATACTTTTATTTGTCTCTTAGATTAAGCATCTGTCCTTTTTAAGATTTCTATGCTGAAACAATACCCTGTGTCTAGGCAGGGTAATGTTCTGCTGCCATCTAGAGTGAATGTTTATTTAACAGCTCTTTAGGAACAAGAATTGTTTTTAAGCCTGAGATACACTGCAGTAATTTTTTATTTATATTTTGATTATTATGCACCTGTAAAACCTTTATTTTGGTGCTTGAATGGAATAGGAAAGGAAATAAAAGGTAGGCAAAATACAGCTCATGAAAGTTAAATATTTGCAACTGCTCTTTTCTCAACCTGGCAAATTGCTCTTGAACTTTCTGCTCTGAACTCAGGTTTGGTTTTGGTGAGGAGAGGTGATCATGAGCAAGACCCCTGTGTTCTGTGTGCAGAAGCTGTAGCAGAAGTCCTGCTACTGCATGAGCCACATGACCTAAGGTCTACATAACCCATACACACTCCAGTGACCTGGCAAAGGCAGAGGGAGGCATTAGGTTGCTTTTGTGCACTGGGATTTCTTTTTTCAGTGAGTGTTTTTTCTTTTTAGTGAATTTGCTTGCTAGTGGTCAAAGATGTAGTATAGCACCCACTTGAAAATCATGGAGTTGCTAATGCTTCCGACGTAAGAAGTAACCAAAATAAAGAGTCTGGATGAGCTTGATTTTGCTGCAAGACTCACTGTGAACTTTGATTCAGGTCTGTTGTTAGGTATTTCACAAGTGTCCCAAAGGTTGAAGTGAAGATAAAGTTGTAATATTATAACTAAGAGAAGTTAATCACAAACCTTTAAAATAGTCTTTGGTTTGACTTCTCTGATGTTAACTAAGTTTCTCCAACAGTGGTGTGTTCTTTTAGTATGTCAGACTTAACTTTCTCTTTTTTTTATTTTTAAATGACCTCTTAATAAAAATTGAACATGGAGCACCTTAAGTGGAAGAATCCAAGGTTTTAGCTCCACCTTCTAGCCTCTTCCTTCAATATTTTAAGAGATGGAAGAAAAGGTTTTCTATTTCAGGACTTTTGCTATGTGCTAAGTGTGTTTGTTCATGTTACGCTTAGTTGATGTTTATTAAAGTAAGAATGATTTTTTTGCATTTCTTTAATGGAAAAGTTTATCTGGTGCTTTGAATTGACAGAATGCAGCCATTAATTAGCTTGTGGTCAGAACCAGATACATAGGGATGGAGAAATACTCACTAGCTTAATTTGGACCATTTCCAGTGCTTTATTGTGATATGAAGGGGAAAAAATCAAATTGAATAAAATTCACCTTGTTTGGAAAGCCAGAATACATTTTTATAGTCCTTAGCCTGTGTGTCACAGAGGTATAATACAGCAACACCCTGAAAAATCTCATTGCTAAAACAGATTCTCTTTTCTGTGGCCTAAGAGAATTTCTGCCCCTTAACCTAGTGTTATAATTCAATTAAGTATATTATTGCTAATTTTTCCTGGCTTTTGTGGCAATACTGTAACTTCTTGCTATTTCTGGGACAGGTTAGAGATTTTTTTTAATGGATGCTGTGCAAAAACGCAGAAATAGGGCTCAGCTCCCTATTGTCCAATGGGCACCAGCCTCCCAGGATGGAGCAGCTGCTGGTAACCAGGGAGCAGGGGCTGAGCCATGCGAATGCTCCCCTTTCTTCCTGCTGCAGATATATTGCATACCTGTGAACTTGACAGCTGCCTCAGCAATTGACATTTTCTTTTCTTTTCATGGTCAGTGAGCCACAGCCGTGGTGCTCACCATAAGGCATGGTGAGTAATATTTGTGGTGAGCACCTGTCTTGCACTCTGCTATTGCAGTAGCCCTCTTGTCAGAGGGTAGAAATGAGCCGAGGCACAGACTTCTTGTTTATCACAGCATGAAAAGGGCCCTGGTTTATTCCTCTTTACAGCTCAGCCATCCTGACTCCAACTTTTCACAGACTCTGGCTGCAGCAAGCTCCTGCTGTAGGTTTCCCTTGCAGCCTCTGACTGCTGATTCTTTCCTGCATGTATTAGTTTTCAGACTCTGAATGCAGGCTTTTACCTAGGTGGACTATGGCTGCAGGTTCCAACAACAGGCTCTGACTGCAGACCCAGACTGACCTCACAGCAGTGAGTCTCTTTTTCCAGGATCCTCCTTCATCATGATTCTCTTGTTCCCTCTTCCTCAAGCTTCCTTTTCCTTTATGATTCTCCCCTCACCAGCTAACCCACTCCCTTTTGTCACACTTACCTTTATTGGATACAGCTGTGACTCATCAAGGGTGAGGCTGTATTGGGTAATTAACATAGCTGCTACTTATCAGGGGCAAGGTCACATGTATTCCCTTCTCCCTCCCCTCTGCATAAAGTGTTTTGTTCTGTGTTTCCTTAGCTGAGTGGTTTTTAGTGCCTTGGTTTAGCACCTACATGCTGGATGTTCAGGTGCTAGTCTGGTGTCTCCACATGTGACTCCTACACCATCCACATCCTGTTGAGCCTTACTTTGAGACCTGTTGCTGGATGTTTGCCATTCTCAGTCATCTGCTGAAGATCAGGTGTCCAAAAGCACCAGATACCATTGCTATATGCTCTTTTTATTTGCCCAAATTATTCCTCAAAAGCAGAGCCAAGAATTGTCTTGAACTAAATCCCACATCCTCCTGTGTAGAGGAAACACAGTGCTCTAGCCTTTTAGTCCTTCTTATTACCCATGTCCACAGAAAGACCTTCATTGTCTTACAAAACCCCACTAGTTCCTGGCATGTGCTGAAAGTTACCAAGATGTGTCATGAATCCAGCAGCTCCCTGATAATCTCTTAGGATGTATTTGATGCTCCTATGGCAATGAAGCAGCTCAGGATGGCTGAGGAGTTGCTCACGAGCTGCTGCTGCTTTTCCAGGGGAAAGGCATAGACTATGGATGGCAGATCTTGTTAAAGGTAGTGTTTGTGTTAGGCATGTTTTAGGGGAGCAAGGAACTCCTTTGCTGGAAGATAATTAGCACTTCTGTGTGATGACAGGCTCATTAAGTTCTCCTGAGGTGACAGGAGAGGGTGCTCCTCTGTTGTCACAGCTGACAAAGGACATCACTCATAAGATGGTGAAAAGACCAGTCTGAGGTACCAAAGAAGAGTTGGCAGTTGCCTGGATGAGTTGACTGCTTGCAAGCATAGCTCTTCCCAAGCTGGTGGTTGGGAAGTGCCGGATGACTTGTCCGATGCCATGAATGAGCACGGCCATCATCGCTGACCTACTGGGGACCATTTGTCCAAAGTTGCTTTTGACACAGTGTAAATGCTAAGCTTCATCACCAGTATTAAGCAAACATCTCTCTGCTGAAAGAGGCTTCTTCTAAACTCTTGAGCTACCAGGAGATGCAATGGTAGAGCAGTGTGGAGCCCCTTCCTCCAAATGACTCCTGTAACAGAAGATTTCAAAGAAGTCATTGAACCTCACTGGAATAGTTTCAAGATGCTGGTGGTGTAGATTTCCCTACTATTCAGGCTGAAGGAGAAAGTGTAATAAAAGAAATCAGCTTCTTCCCATCTAAAGAGAGAAAGAAGAGGGTTGGGAGCAATCAGGAGCAGTCATTTCCTATTGTTATATTTACTACTTATTATTTTTCTTAACTTAATTGTCTGGACTGAAATTCAAGAAGGCATTCAGCTTTCTCTTATTTCAGGGTGTTTCAGGACCATTCTGTCTAAATTTCTCTCCAGTTTGAAACTTGATCTGTTTGTCAGCTATAACAGGGAAAATATCCCAACACTCTTTTTATATTTTAAAAGCCGCAACTCAGAAGCATTATTGTTGGTCTTTCTTGTAGAAACTTGAAGCATTACCCAAGTATCCAGTGAGTTACCTAGTGTCGAGTTTAGGACTACTGCCTAGTACCCTTTTTGACATGCTATGATTCTGATTCTTGGAAGGTTCTCCTGCTTTAGGATTTTGACTTTCTCAGTACCTCTTTTGCTCTGAAGATCTGCCTTTACTTGTTTCATTTTGTATTTTCTTTCAGGTTTTGTGCTTTGATTTCTTGCTTTCTCCCTCAGCTGCAAGACATAGTTTTTACAAAGGTGTTGCCTGGCTTATATATTTTGGGAGCTTTACCTGCATTCCAGTCATGACTGACTGGGATTTTCAGTGGGTGTGAGTGTGAATACCATTATTTGATGAGCACTTGGATTGCACTCTACTGCTACCCTCAGAGAAGGAAAATTGCCATGTTTGGGTTTGCACTGGTCTTGTATGGCCCTGAGTGTCAGGAGTGAGAACACAATGAGGATGTTCGTCAGAAGCAAATGCAAAATGGTTTTTTTTAATATTTTATGTATGGTTTTACAAGGATGCGTTATTTTGTGAAGTTAGCTCCTAGCTGTAATGAGAGTGATGAGCCTACTGTCTAAGTCCTCTGGTGGAGAGCAGCAATTTTCTGTCTCTTTGGGCATCAATAACTTTGTTTTTCAGTAGTGGAAATTCTATAATACCATTATTTCTGGCTGAAAGACTGGATTGATTAGGTAATATAAACTTAATGGAAACCATCCATACTTAGGTGACAGTCAAACATCATGACTTAAGAAAAGAATGAAATACTGTGGTTGCAATATTAAAGCTAATAGTATTAGAATCTCATATATGCCTTCACTGTAGCTACATGACAATGCAGATTTGTTGTTTTAATGCTGTTTTAATACTATGAATTATTACCATAAAATAGGTAGAAAAAGAAAGTTTGCTTTTCTGACTGGTTTCTTTTGTGTTAGCTTGTTTGATGGAAGCTGTTCTTAAATGACAAGCACCTTCTCCCCTCCATTCAAAGTAACAAAAATTCTTTTTTAAAATGTCTCCGCTTTTACAGATGAAGATGATGATGTTGATGGCTCAACACAAGGATCAACAAAAGATATCCAAATTTCAACAGATTCAAGTAAGCAAAATTTTAGTAAGGGATGAATAGTCACCCATTTCTTTATTCATATAATAATCTTCATTCATATAATTTTGACTTGTATTGCCTTATGACAAAATATTAAGTGGTTATTTTTTTAATGTTAGGCTTTAATTTCAGGTCCAAAGTTTTGGTCCAGCATATTTATCCAGGGCCTTACAAATATCTCTTTGGTATTTTCCATTGGTAGGTTGATGTAAGTGGCAATCTGTTCATTACCTTTACAAATAGGTAATTTCTCTCAACTTGGTAATTGAAGAAAGAAAACCTGGTGTTAATAATCCACAGATAAGCAACAAATTTAAAGGGCAGAGAGCAATGTGTTTTCAGAGCCTTTTGCTTCTAAGTTCACTGGATCCAAATTTTGCTGAGGACATCAGGTGAATTTTTTTTTTACTTGGGCATGTTCCAGTAAACAGGGTTCAGCTGGACTGGCTGCTTTTAATGCAGTTAAATTTTTAAACATATGGAGTTTTCTGGGGTTGGTAACAACCAAATTCTTGCTTTTTAGAAGATGAGGTAAAATGCAGTTTAAGAGCTTCCCACCCCTATATCCGTAAGTAGAACAACACGCTACCTAATGTAACTGCATGGATTGCTGTAAGAAAAGGACATTTTAAATCAATAAATACTAATTATTTTTTAAAAATCCTGAAGTTCTTGCAAAATTAAGATGCTAATTGTGCAAATGCTATTTGGAATTTAAAAAAATCAGCTCAATAAGTAGTTAAATCAGTTATAGAAGAGCTCTCAAGCATCCTCTTGTTTCACTTTCTTAGTTCCGGAATGACTTTAAATTATGATCCACCACCATACTTTCTTATTACGGGAAAACACTCTAACTGCAGTTTATCTAAACAACTTTCACTTTTTCCAGTGTTTTAAGTGACTTAAGTGGTTGAGTGTGAGGACTTCTACATTTCAGCAATTAAGCCTATTTCCCTTATGACTGTCAAAAAGAGCCAATTCTGTATCCAGACATTTCAACTGGATTAATTGAAAGCATTAGGAGATGCCAGCTCAGGTTTAGTTTAGCCTTCCTAAAAGAAGAAAAAAGATATGAAAATTCAGGGCAGGATACAAACTTAAGTATGTCATTTGTTCAGACTGTCTCTGGACTGGAGAAAGCAGCAGTAGATGGTATATTTTCAAGGGTCATGTAAAGTATCGTTGGTTGTGTTTTGAAAAGAACAGTGACATAAAAAATTGCTTTCTTATAATGCATTTTCACAACACAAGGACAGTGTAGAGCCCAGTAACTTCAGTGTGGTTTAGAAGCTCATCTAAAACCACATGCTCAAAAAGAGTCAGAAATAACATTTCTTATGTTAACACTGATAAGACAGGACAGACTGCGGTGATGCAGTCCAGTGCATGGCCACGCAGTACCAACCAGCAACTTCTTTAAATGTGACCAGGTTCCTTTGTCTCCTTATCCTTCTACTTTCCCATACTAGTTCTTCCCCAAATCACTTTGATCTCTTGCTTTGATTCCTCTCCCTAAAGTTTCCCTAAGAACCCCAGTACCATCCCAGAATGCTTTTCACATGTATCTCATATATCCCTGCAAGCTGAGCAGCCTCCTTGGTCAGTGAGGTGTCATACAGAACTTCCCCCAGGGACTCCTCTGGTGTGTGCCCCCCCCCAACAATGGGATTGATGACCTTGTGTCAGCTCAGGACATCGCTTCTCTGATAACCTGCCTGGTAAAGTTATTGAGATTCATCTGCCAGCTGTTGTGCTGTGGTGCCTCTCTGTGTGTGGGGAGTCATGTGCTATGAATATGAATACAACATGAATTTGAATTTAACATGGCAATGACATGGTTGTAGGGGGCTGTACCACTTTCACCTGTCTCTGGATAACACCATTTGTAGAACATGGGTCAAGAAGGAGCTGCTCACTGCTTCTGTGTGTTGACTCAGTACATCTGCCCTGTCTTTTGGGATGTTACTATGCTCTCCCTTGAGAGTGTCTGAAGTTAATTACATTCCAGAATATTTGGCTTTTCTTAATTCCAGCTCTCTGTGTTTTAGGGGTATGTATTTCTAAAAACTATGAAAACAAGTCAGAACAAATTGAATAATATTGATGTGGAAGGACACCTTTTTCCACAGGAGAGAAGCCGATAGAAAAGGATACTAAGTCTGTAGTTTAGTACTGGAAGAAGATTTGAATTAGTAGTCAACATTAATTTTTGTTACTTTGCTATTGTAATGGACTTGTTGAGTGAAATGTAAAGGTAGAAGGTCTAAGTCTTCATATTGGTAGCTTAAATGTGTTAAATCAGCCACTATATTTAGCCTACCAAGATACTGAAACCAAAAGCATAAATTTAACATAAAAACAACCATACAGTTTCTGAGTTGATAGATAGTTGACAGACATATAAGTGGGTTTGGCTAAAGGACTCCCTCTGCCCTCTAGGAGTCTGTCAGTGCTACCTGGCTGCAAGTGAACTGTCTGACTCAGCATGCATCCATCTTCTGCAGGATAAAATTCAGCCATCAACTAAAACCCATTCTGGAGGAGGTTTTAGAGGAATCTGTGTACCAGTGAAATGGGGGCTGCAGTGCTGTCAGCAAACAGATGTTTCACAGCATGTCTTCCCACAGCCTCTGTTTTGCCTTGCTCAGGTTGCTGTTCATCTGCTGAGTAAGAGATAAAATGGTTTTGTATTAGATAGACCCAAGTCATTGGCTTAGAGTTTGTTTAAGTCTTGTCCCAAACTTGCTGACATTGCAGAGGGGATCCCACTGTAATTCTGCAAGCAGGAACAAACTGTTTTCCAGAAGAAGCAAAGACAGCATATGGGCAGGGATTTTTTTTCCCTAAAAATACTTAGGAAAACTTCAGGCTTTCTTAAAATGGGACATTGTGTTCTTCTGTAGCTTCTTACAGATAACTAAACATGTCACATGTTCCTCAGTAGATGCTTGGAAAGGCTCTAAAAACTAAGAGAAGTAGGGTTAAGAAGCGGCTACCAAAATGGGAGGACAGCTGTTAACACAGATTTGTGCTTCAAAATTTCTTGAAACTAGGGGGAGTTTGAGCTGCTCAAGGAAACAAGTTCAGAGAAAGCCCACATCTGCAAATGGCTCTCCTGGAAGAGAAAGGGCTAGAGAAAGAAGGAAGGGAAGAAAAAGAAGGGAAGGAAGGGTGGGAGGAAGGAATTCTGAAAGGCTATCTTCAAGGGCAGTAAAAGAAAAAATACATCATTCTTATATATATAGAATTACAAGATGCCATCTTGTAGATTATGAATCCTAGTCCTGAAATAAACAAAATTTGGTAGTCCCCACTGGTGTAATATGAAGTATCAGTAGAGAAGGAGAGCATAAAGCATGTAAACAACACAAGTTGTTTGGGGAAGGGTCTTGGTAAGCTATGTTGCTAGAATTTAGTCTTTTAAGAGTAATTTTCACAAATACAAATCAGTATAGGCTTCTAGCTTTCTTAAGTGACAAAATGATTCAGGAAAATGATTCATTTTCCTATCTCAGTCACAAGCCACATGTAAGTCTTCTCAGCAGCCATGTCCTGTCTGTGGGGATTTGGAAGTCAAAGGGAACATAAACTTTGGACTCATCCAATGCTGTTTTATCCTTTTCCCAGGAAAACTTGGTATCTTAGCCTCTGAAATCAAATTCTACACTTTGGTTAATTATGCCTGGAGTTAACCTTTTGTAGTTACTTTCCTCTTGGAAAGGGTAAGCATGAATAACAGGTTATTTCCAGCTTAGTATCCCATGGTAAGAAAAAAATATATGTTTTTCAGGAGAGAGTCCTGTGCTCTGATCCAACAGGAAAAGATAAGGCTTTTAGCAGTGAGGTGCCAGTATTACAAAACAGGCAGTAACTCCTTTAAATACCACAATTTGATAAGTGCATCTGTTGCATACTAGCAAGGGGTTTTGTATATAAATATATACATACATATCTACATATCTACATATACACATATAGTAAGTAGGGGTATTCAGACTTCACTTTCTGTAACTGGGTCATTTTCTAATATTTAAAAATTTGAACAGGTGGAAGGAAGAGCTTTACCTAACTTTCAGAGTGGTTATAGTTGTGCTTCTTGCCAAGGCTAGTTAGACAAATCAGGCTGGCATAAAACACCCCTTAACTTATATATGTTGAATGTGCTCTTGACACAGTGGAGAAATGTATTTCTGGATGACTAATTGCAGTATATAGCTGTTTGTTCTTTTGCTAATGTGCTTCCAGAAGTTCATGTGCAAGCAGGCCATTTTTCACTGGGTTGCAGTGCAAGTGTCTCCTGTGAGGAGGACAGTGACAAAGTTAAATGTGATTTTTCACTAATAAAGTTGAGGAGGTTTTTTTGTGTGATGGATACCAGATTAGCAGCATTATGTTTATTTATCTAAAAAATATGCCTGTGCTTGGGACATTACTACTTGTTCATAGATCTAAACTTGTTCTTGTAATCCAGTTTATTTTGAGAGTCAATCCAACTGTTCCTTGTTCTTAAGACATGAGGAGCTCATAAAAAATTCTCAAGTTACAATTGCTAGGGATTCTCTTAGGCCAACTAGTATCTCATAAGAGCAGACTACAAAGGCACTTCAAATGAAAACAAGTACTAGAACTTGGATGAATGTTTTTATTCTCAGATGGTTGTCTGCTTTCTTGATTGCTAGAGAAAACAACAGAGATTTTGATAGTGTTATGGAAGTTCATACTCAGAATATCAGCTATCAGAAACCAGTGTTCACTTGTTTTCTCAAGTTGTGTTAGCTCTAAAGAAGGTCACCCAGGACACAGTGTGTCTTTTGGTTAACATTTATCTATGCTATAGTTACCACGGAGTTACCATTCTGACAGAAATCTGTGTCTAAAAGAATTCCACTCCTTTTGGCATAGATCCAGCAAATTTAAAGGAGTAGGTCACTTTTTGATGTGTGCTATGGCCTCAGTGCAATGGTTGTTGAGTTTCAAGGGTACTTTAGAAGCAACAGTTGATGATATTTATATCTTCTTTGTACTGTGACTAAAAAGAAATTGACAACAGTCACAACCAGTATGATAACTGGAAAACTGAAAGTCTGCTGTGATACTACTTTTCATGTCAACAAGAAGAACTGAAAAGTCACAATGTATCATACTAGATTGGGTGTGGCTCTCAACAGCCTGATCTAGTGAAAGATGTCCCTGTCAGGATTCTTGTACTCCATGATCCTTGAAGGCCACTTCCAACCCAAACTATTTTATCATTCTGTGATTTTATTTATTCTGTTTCTGTCTGTTTTTCTTTGTACATGCATCTGTTATCCAGGCTTCCCTCCAGAGTCACAGCATATGACAGGCAGTATGGAGGTTAACTAAGACAGCCTCCTGCTCAAGCAAGGTCATCAGAGCAGTTTGTCATGTTCAGTAAGGTTTTGAATATCACAATAGTGTCATAGAATGGTTTGAGTTAGAAGAGACCTCAAAGATCATCTAGTTCCAGCCCCCCTGACATGGGTCCCTATTCCTTCCACTAGACAGTCAACATAGCCAGTTTTGTCTCAGGAAAGACTAGGATGACTTTGGAGCAGCATGGGAGGCTGTACTGGGGACTGCTTTGCTGTGCAAAGAGGTCTTCAAGTTATGTAATGAGAACATCCTTGCACACACATTGTGTCATGACCATGGAATTGATAATGAAGAAATACCCTTAAGACTGGACAAGTCTACACTGTAAAAGAAGTCCAAGTGTAGCTGTCACATCTCAGAATAAGGAGAAATAAAGGTCATGAGAATCAAAGTATCATGATTTTTCTTTGAGGGTCAGAATCTCATTTTTAAGACTGCTTTCATATGTAAGTACTGGATAATACTTTAGTTCTGTGGTGTCGGCTTTTGAGTGAAGTTGGAGAACATACACTGAAGCAGAAATAGGTGGATTAGACACAACATTTTTAGTTTCAGGCTGTTCAAGAAAACTAGCACTGGCATGTCCTTGCTAGGTAGTTATACTCTGCAGTCTTTCCTCTTAATCTGCCACTGCAGCATTGAGATACCCAGTAGTGCACATTTCTGCCTGGATTCTTGCTTGCTTTTTATCACTCCTCAGTTAGAGGTGGTTTTTCTTCCTCCAGTTTCAGTTCTCCTTTTTAATTCTTCTGTGGTAAATGGCAATTTGCTAGGTGGGTTTCATTGAACCTAAATGCTGATATTATTTGAGAGCAAAAGGCTTTTAGTATTTTATTCTGTACTACAAAGTATTTCCAAGCTGTAAGGGAAGCATGGAAATAGGCTCTAGCATGTAACATATCTCCTTTACAATGTGTGTTAACAGACTGTGTGATTAGCCAGAATTGGCAGTGCTTTGGGAGCTGTTCTGAAGGGGGTGGCACTTTGTCTTGGTCTTCAAGTTGTTCAACTTGTCAATAATAAATGCAGTCTTGAATGCTGTTGAATGCTGGGGATGAAGAAGCGATAACATAGACAGGTTATAACAGTTATTTGAAAAGCCAGGATGAAACTGTGATTACTCATCCCTCTTTCCTCTCAGAATGTACCCGTTTTAAATGAACAGTAACAAAACAAAATTTAAAATATTCAGCTTCAAAACTTGTCCTATAAAGAAACATTTCAGTGGGTTAAAAGCAGGTTTTTAGTTATATTATACCTTTCCTATTCAGGTAGCTTTCTGATTCAAGGTCTGTGCTAATGAAATACATTTGTTTCCATTCAGGTAAACAAACACTAAAGATATTTGATGGGAATGACGCAGTGAAACGCAATCAATTTCGACTAATTTCAGTTCCAAGGATTGCAAAAAATGAAGAAGTTGTGGTAAGATACCCAGTGAGGGTCAATTTTCCATTGTGATACATATAGTTTCATATTACAATAGTAAAAAGCTAAGTTGTAGAAATGTAACTCAACAACAAAAAACCGTGAATGGGCTATAATATTACAACATAATTTGCTTTCTTAATGTAGTGCTCTTATTTTAGAGCATCTGAAGAAATGGTGGCTTACATATCTGTAGCATAATGGCAATCACAGTATCACAAGTTAAGTAATCATTCTGCTTCCTGGTGTTTCTCTGAAGCCTGATTTTACTGATACAAGCAATACAGGATAACCAGCTCCTAGATCTTGCTCCTTTTCTGTAGTAGTGATTTGATATTTATCCTGGACAGCCACCAATATTGTACTTGAGTTAAACAGCTTTGAACACTAAAGCTTGTTATAGCTATCTCCATGCCTTGGCTGTGAAAATAATTAACTACTGATCACATACTGGCCACTCTCTAGCTATTCCAGTGCTCCATCTGGGATGGAAAAGTTTCTTAGTACTAAATCAAGTGTGCTGTACAGATCTTTATTTACTGGGCTAGGCAGAGACCCCATGCTGTGAGAGATAAATCCCAGAGAGGGCATAGGGTGGTTCACAATAGAATTGTGCATGGTGAGGTCTCAGAGTCATAACAGGCTTGGCAAAGAAGTCTGAAGAACGTATTACATCAGAATTTTGACAATATAAACCTAAAGGCCATTAGGATTTTTATCTTGATACTGTGCTCAAAATAAACAGGAGTTTTGCAAAGGGTTTGTAGTGTTCTGCGTATCAAAGATCTTTAAGAAAAACTGTGTACAGGACTGAAAACACTTTTATTTAGGAGTGCTTCTTGCCTTTCAAGCACATTTTACCAGGCTGGTGCTTTTAATACTACAGAAGAGGAATACAAGTTCTTATAAGTGAGCTGTAAGCTCTGGGTTAGCAGAGGTGCTGCACTCATGGGCCCATTATCCATGTAAAATTCCTATGTGCATCTTGCAAGGACAGCCCTTCCCTTTCCTCTTCACAGGTGTGTGGGTTCAGGGCAGCTTGGCTGAGAAGCTCACTAACTTTTAGCATCCTTTAGTGCAAGAAGACTGAGTAGGCAGAGTTGGGTTCAATCAAGTGTAATTTACCATTTTCCTTCTAGGGTAAATTTTACATGCATGAGTGTAGATTTATTGGACCTGAATTTTTACATTTGGTCTTAAAATGACTATCACTTGCCAAAAATACTGTGGATTGTGTTCAAATACATTGATATCTCAAATTTTCTTCTTTCATGTTCACTGAAATTTGTTTTCAAAACTTCACTCTTGTTTTGATTTTACTTTTTTTTTGCCATTGCTGTGTATCCCCTGCTCTGAGGTTAGGACATGCATTAAAGGTTCAATTCGCTAATTGTGTATTTATAATGTCTATGGCTGTATAGGTATTAATGGTCTCTTTTCAAGTAAATGTTAATTTATCTTGCTGTGTTTTAGGAGGCTGCTTTGAGGGCGTACTACATAAATGATGACCAGCAGGAGTATGAGCTTCAGACCTTTACGCAGCAGGTGCTGCTCTCTGATGATGTTATCAACAGGAATGATGCTGCAGAGGACAGCAACTTGGGCTCAGTATTCCGAGAATCTGTTCCTGAAGCTTGGATCATCAGAGCCAAACCAAAGGACGAGGAAGTGATCAGAATTTATCCTGCCTGGCTAAAGTGAGTATTTTCCTTCTTGATCACAAGGTTATCCTGCTTGGTTACATTTGTTCTCTGTAGTCTAGCCCTGTTTGCTTTAGTTATTGAAGATGCAGGACTCTCACAAAGAGTGTAGTTTCTTTTTCTGTATTTCAGGATTCTTCTGTTCATTTTTCTGAATGGGTAGTATGCATAACATTCATTTCCATGCCTGGAAACCCTTGGGTTTCTTTACGTGCATGGAACATACAGTGCAACTTGTGGAGTTCTATTATCATGTGTTTTGTTAGAAAGATGCAACTTTATGTTAACTACATCTGTAAACAAATGATGACATATACATCACTTGAAAAATTGATGGATTTTTTCAAAGAAATGTGAAGTAGGAAGAACTACAGTGCAACTTCCCATGTGAGATGAGGAGGGGAAAAAAAAACAACAAAAAACCCCCTATTCAATTTACCAGTGAGACAGTATGAATTTTAAACAGATTTAGCAGAGGAAACAAAATGGTCTGGACCTACTAATTTCTGAAGACCTGTGGGATAAAATTTAACCATGTATTCATTTTGCTGTTGCAACTGCATTTACAAGTTTTATAAAAATTGCAGGTTATCTTTGTGATTAGGAAGAAGCTAATCTGTAGTGCTACAGTTGTAATTAGCAGTTTCTTGAGATGAGTTTTCTTGTCTGTGGCTCTGATACCACATCTTTCATGAGCCTCAGTGAGCAACTTTCTTCGACTAATGCAAATATGTTTGAGAAAATTCTATACTTAGTTTATAAAGGTACACACAGGACAGGTCCTAAAATAAGTATTTTTCTCCTTAGAGTGGGAATGGCATATGTTTCTCTACGAGTAAATAAAGATAGCACGGTGCAGACTGTGATCAAAGAAGTGCTCCCTTTACTTGGAAGGCAGGTAAGTGAAAGATCCTAAGCACATGCATATACCATCTGAGTCACTCTGAAAGTATATATTTTTCTCTTCAGAAAAATTACAGTCCCTTAATTCACAGTTATTGTAAATGTTGTTAGCATTTGGTGGATGATCTTTTGTGACTGGCATGCTGCTCAAATCAGTTTTCAGGGTAGGTAAGCATGGTTGCTTTGTACTTGAGGTACCTACCATGAGTGTTTCTGGGTCAAGCAGATTTATGTGCATGAACACTGTGATTCTTGGGCTGCAGCATATTTTTACTGCTTGTTTACATCTTGAAATATTTAAAACACATGTATGTAGCTACTCTGCTAATTTTACCTTGTTGGGAAATTGACAATCACTGTTAGGATGATCATGCTTGTCTCCTAATTCGTTATGCTCTGAAGGATATTGTAAAATCACAGAATATCTCAAGTTGGAAAGGACCCATAAAAATCACTGAGTCCAACCTCCTGCTCCTTGCAGGATTACCTAAAAGTAAAGTGTATGACTAACAGCACTGTCCAGACACTTCTTGAACTCTCGCAAACTTGCTGCCATGAAGAATTTCCTAGGGATCCTATTCCAATAACCAACCCCCTTTCAGTGAAGAACCTCTTCTTAACATCTAATTTGAACTCACCTTAATGTAGCTTCATTCTTTCCTTGGGTCCTATCACTGGTCACCCGAGAGAGGAGATTGGCACCTCTCCCTTCACTGCGTGCCTTAAGGAAGCTGTTGACCATGATGAGCTCACCCCTCAGCCTCCTGTGCTCCAGGGTGAACAAACCAAGTGACCTCAGAGAGGTCCTTCCAAGTCTTGACCTTGAGACTTTCTATCATCTTGGTCACTCTGCTCTGGACACAATCAGATGGGTTGATGTCTGTTTTTATACTGTGACACACCAGCACTGGAGGTGAGGCTGCCCCAGCTCAGAGCAGGGCAGGACAGTCCTCTCCCTTGCCTGGCTGTGATGCTGCGCCTGATGCACCCCAGGACATGGGTGGCCCTTCTGCCTGCCAGGGCACTGCTGGCTCATGTTCAACCTGCCATTGACCCAGTCTGTGAGGTCTTTTTCCACAGGGCTGCTCTCCAGCTCTCATCCCCCAGTTTGTATTTTTAACCAGGATTACCCTGTCCCAGGGTATTGCCAGGTTGAGAATCTGGCAATAGCTCTTGCTAAAAATTTCATATGGTTGGTGATTGCCCAGCTCGCTAACAAATCCACATCTCCCCATAAGGGTCCCTTACCTTTGAGGGTGTCCACAGTTCCTCCTAGCTTAGTATCATCAGGAAACTCACACTACATTTGATTTGTCCATCCAGCCAATTTATAAAAACATTAAGGAGCACTACAGAAATTTTCTTCCTACAGTGGCCAGCAGCATCTCTGTAGCACCCAAGGGCTGCAATGAAGGAACCAAGGTTGAAACGGCACCCACCTTCTTTACTATCTGCATTGCTTCCCACATCACTGGAAAATTCTAGACACATCTTGTAATCTTGTAGATGCACATGCTTTCCTTGGAAGATAATCTCTTTTCATTCTGCCTGTCCTTTGTAGGGTTGGTGCAAAACAGCATGACTTTCAGGAAACGTTAGTAGACTTTGCTAGCATGTCAAGCCATTGGCAGGCCCAACCTCACCAGTGTGGAGACACAAAGCTGTAGTGTGCACATTTTAGTCAGCACCTGGGGCTTGTGAGCACACCAGCAAATCAGCACAGTTCCACTGCTCCAGGTCACAGCCATATTCACAGAGGGTGCCTGCTGATCTTTGTGGTTATTTACAGGGTACACAAGAACATGCGTGTGACCAGCTCTCTGCAGTAAGTGATAATCATAGATCTGTCTAGGTGTATCCAGCTGTTTAAAGCATGCAGCTTGTTTTGGCTACAGGATACTTCCAGGATTTGTTGTCAGTATGTTTCCTCAAGTGCTGTGGACCTTTTAACAGAAATAGGAACAACCATATCTGAAGTTTTGTCTCATCTGAAAAAAGCAACTGTCAAACAGTACAGTTGGAAATTCCATTGGGGAAAGATGTTCACATCTCTATATTTGGGCAGCTAGCTATATGCTATAAGAGACTTAATTCTTTGGCTCAATTGCAATTTCTCCAGTAGTGGTAATTTTTAAATGCTCTACTTGTTTCTCTGTATAAACATGCACGATACAGGAAATCTCTTTTTAATATCCAGAATCTGCCTATGCTCCAAGTTGCTTTCATCAAGTATCAGGCAAAGCACGTGTTGCCTCAACAAAGCCAGTTGAGGCTCTTAACACTCCCATTCCTGACATGTAAAGCAAGATAATTTGTCCCTTGAGTCTCAAGGCCAAAATTTAAGACCCTTCCTTAATCCTGAGTGTGATATATTTGCAGGGTTTTGGTCATTGTTGTAAATGGTTCAGCTCTTGGCTGTGCCAGCTCTTCTGGTCCAGCTGCAAGGAACTGGAGTGGTCCCTGGCAGTAGCTTGGAGAAAAGACTGTGGCACGTGTGAAGAGCGTTTTGTTCCATCAGTGCCTGGAGTGTGCCAGGAGATGAGGAATAGTCAGTCTGCTTTTGCCAAGCTGGTTCCTGGGCCATCTTCTCTAAGAGCAAGCTTACTCCCAGTCCTGCATGCTTTGTCTGGAAGGACACTCAGGAAATACCCCAGATGAGTTGCTCATTGCTGAAGCAAGAATAGGATGAACCATGCTCACCTTCCCAGTGTGGCTGTGAGAATGCCAATGTTTTTAGGAGCATGGAAGCATGACGCCATGAGAGTGTAAAATGAAGATTATTCCTGTCTTGGAAGGAGTTGGTTAGAGGAAGAACATCATGGTTGATTTAAAAATATTTAATTTTTAAAAAACGCTTAATTTTCCATGCTCTGTTATGCACTATGTGCAGGATATAACACTCAGTAATGTAAATATCTGGCAAAATTATGTCAGTCAGAAGCTGCATTTACATGCTGTATCTTTTGGCAGATGGAGTGCCTCCAGAATTTCAAATTGGTGGAAGTGCTTATGGGCAGTAAGCAAGGTAAGTGAAGGAGCATTGGCCAAAGACACATCTGGTTTCCATGGGATTTTTTTCCCTCATTCTAACAGTCACAGTTCATTTTCTACAATAAAAAACACAAATGAAACTTCATAATGATGTTGAAATATCTAATCAGAAGTGAAGCTGATTCTTTTCAGTCCTGTGTGTCCTGTGGGAATAAGGTTCCCTTTCATTATTACATAAAAACTCATTTGTGGTTTCTGGTGGATATTGATACTTTTGCCCTGTTTTGGGGAGCTGTGTTTAACTGACATAATTTTCTTAATTGGAGTTGTTTATTAAAGATTTAATTCTAAAGTTCAAATGGCTCCGTTCTTCAGTCTTCTGTCCTCCTGACACAGCCCTTGAAGAAGAGTAAGTCTGAGTCCTAAGACAGTCCAGGTAATACGCTTGTGTGTTAGGACAAACAGAATTCTACAGTCCTAGTATTGCTCAAGTGATTTGTGATCCTGCAGGAGCTGAGCTTGCGTTCTCCAAGCTGACATGCCTTTGTGCTTCAGTATTTGTAAGGTTGGATGGAGAAATAAATAAAGATAGTGAAGTAGTCTAATGCTCTGACCACAGCTGAATAAATATCTTTGTAGTTCAAATACTATCTTGATACTTTGCTTTGTTTGCAAGCATTATTGGGAAGTTTTATAAAGGTTATTGTAGCTTTGTGAATGTCATAACCTTGATGCTCTGCTTTAAAGCATCATTTGCAACCTTACATTCACTGGAAGTTGTTAGAATTGTTTTAATGCTTTGATAAAATACAGAAGTTGGTATTATTTTACTTGTTAGGAAATATAGTTTTAAAGTCTTCTGTCAAACGGTTAGATTATGACCAAAGTGCTGCTTGTCTTTTGGGTTTAGGCTGTTTCTGCCTTTTTTTAAAGGAGGGTGATGTTTAAGAACTGTGAAAAAAGTCAGACTCTTCCAACGACCTATATGTTTTTATTGTTGGATAAGAAGTAGCTCAGGTCTGCACGGTCCTGTATGAGAAATTAGTTGTATGCAGAGCTATACTTTTCCCCTAATTTTTCTTCTTACTGTTTTTGTGTAATTGAGCCTGATACAAATTTACATGCTTTCTAACATGATTAATGTTCTTGTCCTCTCCAGTTCAGCGCATGGTCTTGGACAATCAGGAACTGATTCTTAACAGACTCAAGGATATAAGAAAGGTAAATCTGAAAAAGAAACATGATTTTTTTTTTTTTTTTAAGCAGGTATGGAGTCCCTTTTCTTGCAGAAAAAGTGAGTCATTGGTTACCCCCTAAGCAGGATCAAGTGTAGAGAAGCTCAGTGCTTGAACTGAAGTTTGTTTCTGTTTCTGATATTCTCTAGGCGTAGAGGACGATTACTAAGTGCAGAACTATTTTGGATTTTGCTTCACAATATCTTTCTGCCAAATGTCATGTAATTTATTTTTCTTTATTTTGGTAGACTTCAATACGTCAGATGAATCAAACTCGATTTTACATTGTGGAAAACAGTAAATCCATTGTACAAGTAAATTTATTTGTTGGTGGCCTTCCACCTCAACTTTCCCCTGAAGAATACACAAATATTCTCAAGGAAGAATTAGCTATCAAAAGTAAGTAAACAGGTACATTTTCAGGCATGTTAACTTGTACTGAACCAAATGTAGTAGCATCAGTTGCTCATTTTTCTTATAATTTTAACTTTTTCTGACTTGATTTTAAAAAATCATTCTGCCTTTTACTCTCACATGGGCTTTTTAAATCATTTTAACATGCTCACAATTGCAGGGGAGATGTAACAGCTCATTATTTACAGAATAATTATTACGTTACTCCAGTTATATGTGACTACACCTTTCTTTTATTTGTATGTTTATGTGAAAAAACATCACTTTTTATAAGAATTATACATGCCTTAAACCATGTGCAGAATATCCCTGGCTTTTTTTAACCTCTGGCACTTTTTGCCTGGGCCATTCTCCATGTTAGTCATGAGCTCTGTGCCCCATCGTGGAGAAGTATGAGCAGTGTGTGCACACACATATGGACAAACACTCAGGGAAAAGAATTTATTTTTCTTTTTCAAAGAAGTGTAATTGAATTTTCATAATATTCCTTCAACTGATACTTTGTATAAACAGTGTCAGGAATGTGTCATGCTTTTTGTTGCAAGAAACAAAGCATTCTTCCCAATCTTTTATGTCACTTCAAGAAGAATTAAACTTGAAATGCCAGAAAGAATTCTTAGTCACCTTTTATGAAAATCAGTTTAGCTTTTCTTACTTGCAAAGTAAACATGAGAGGGAAAGTGTTAGCTGGAGGTTCTCCCTGTATTTGTATAACTTTTAATATTTATTTATATTATATTTATGTAACTTTTAAAAATACTTTAAATATTTACTCTAAGTGTACCCAAGGTTTTATGTGTTTATATTTTTACCCTTTGCAGCAAATGTAGTATCTGTGAGTCATGTTTATCAAGCACAAGGTAAGCATTGAAATTTTTAGTCTTGCAAACAATGTCGATGTTCAAAACTTCAGCTTAATACTAGAGGCCGGAAGCTCAGAGTATGGTAGTCTTACTGCATAAGTAAAAAGCTCTTCAGGTAAAATGTAACACATTGTATTTATGAAGAGCAGTGGATTAGTGTTATCTTATTAAAAAAAGTTAAAAGGGTAGCTTCATGCCTTGTGTACCAGAAGGCAGTAATATTTCAACATAAAAATTAGTTTTGAAGTTGCTCTTCAACTGAATAATGTAACACCACACATCTGTTAAAAATCCTTCATGTGTTCTCTCTTTGACTTGGAAAATACTAAAATTTGGTACTGCTTTTGTACTCAGTAGGACTGTTTCATGGTCACTGTTTCCTAGAAGTGTTGTTAAGAGCTAGAGTTCAATGGCTGAAAGTTGAAGAAAATAAATGCATTCATCCTTTGAGCTGTTTCTTTGCTTTTGCTGTATGAATTTTATTTCAGCGAGGTCGGAGAAGCCGTGAGGCTTCTGACAGCTGGAGCAGCAGTGGCTCTGGGCAGCTTTAGTTCAGTGCTCAGGTGGAGATCTGCATTTGGTAAAAATTTAAAGTGTGGAATTTTCTCTTCTATATGTTTAGATGTCTGTAGTTGAGATGTTTCACATCCTTTGGCAGGTTTAACTTCCACATGTCTGCTAAATGGGCCTTTGTAAAGCATGGTTTTGAAGACTGATGTGTGCTTCCTTTGTGTTATTTGCTGTCTTCACATGACTAATTGATACTGATTGATTTTGATCTTAGGAAAATCTGTAAAGCTTTCAGATGTACCTTCTCATTTCCATACTTGTCAGTGGCAAATACTTGGTTGTGTGATACTTGTCCCATGTCACAGCATCATTAAACCAAATTTACATGCATGTAGTTTTTAGATGTTTCTGCTTGTATGTGATTTTTATTGCCACTTTCTTCTTATGTTTGTATTTTTGTGGTTCTCATAACTTCATAACCCTCCCTTTTTGTCACAGCCAGGTTATGTTACTAGCCTATATCTCATATACTGTCCATTAGGCATTTTGTCTCATCCTGCCCTGTTTTCCTCCTCACCAAATATCTTACTTTATATCTAACTAATATCTGACTATATCTAACTAATATCTAACTTGTCAGTGTTTATTTTGTCTTTTCTCTTTTGTCTTCCCTTCTTCCCCAACTTCTCCAATCAAAACCTAAGCCAACATAAAGATCTAAACGTGATTATCAGCCCAAATATTTGCTTGCAGTAATTCTTACTGTGGTATTGTTAATAAGCAGAAGTAATGGATTTTTAAAAATTGCATACAAAATGAAACCTGATATCTCTGCCACTTTCTACATGAAGAGAACAGAATGTTAGTCATGATAAAGAGTATGCAAATGGGCCCTACTCCTGAAGCTCAAAGGAAATTTTTAAATATGCATTTGTTCTGTGCTGCAGTTCATGTCTTCAAGTTGCTTTGCTTTAACAAAAATCTGAGATGTGTTTGAGGGTAGGAAGGAAGGTTTAAAAACAGAACAACACAATTCAACTGCATAATAAGTTTTGCTGAATAATGTCCTCAGTATAGTGAGTAAACTTGTGCTGTAATATGAGACCTATTTTCTAATAATAATAGAAAATATAAAAAGTAGTTCTGATGCCTCTTTACAGGTGCTGTTGTACTCCAAATTTCATGTTTTTCTGAAGCTGAAAGAATATATATGCTAGTTAAAGATACTGTTGTCAATGACAAGCCTCTGAATGCTGTGGTGATTCCTGCAGTTATGGTAAGAGACAGGTTTGAATTTAAAAAATGTCTTTAAAAGAAAAAAACAGCTGCCTTAAAACTCTGCTAGAACTAAATGAAAATAAGTTTTATTCAAAGAGGCCATACTATAGTGTGACCAAAAAAAAAGCTTCAGAGCCTGTACTTCATGTATATGATATATTCAGTGACTTAATTAATTTGTCCTTTTACTGTGCAATTGTCAATCTACAGGTGCCTAACTATACAACTATACGGGGGAGGAAAACAATTTTTTTCTCTTTGTTTCTTTCAATGATCAAAATGTTAAGTGGGGTTTAAGTTTCAGCCGGTATGTCTTGAAAAGCTTACAAAACTTTGTTATGGGAGCTAAATGTGTTTCCTCACTAACTGTGAGGTAAAATACTTCTGGTTATTTTCACAGTGACATTATCTTCATTTCCCCCATTCTGTAGCAGAGACAGTTTGACCTGGTTTACCCCTTGAGGATTTCAGAAGAACATAGTCTTCTGAAAGACTTAGTACAAGAGTCCTTCCACAGATTCAGGCTTGATTCTGATTTATTCGTGTTTTTACTAATCACTTTCATATGAATCAGTTGTTTTATAATAGGTTTCATGTTAATAAGGTAGAGCCAATGTGAGAACAGGAAGATGATTAACTGAGTGAAGTGATATTTTTAACCAGAATTATGTAGGTTCTGTCCAAAAAAGAGTGTTACCATAGTTACTTTCTGCTGGGGTGTTGTGTATCTTGCAGTTATTGTCTTTCTGGAACTGCATTATGGCAAGCGAAGTGAGAGTCTTGGTTTGACTTCTTGAACATCACAGAAGGTCAAAAAAATTTCATTATTAGTGGGAATTATGAAACAACTTGATGTATGAGGGTATCAAGTTCAGTGTCTATAGCTTTCTCACGTACCTGCTTTCACTGTTTAAAAATAGTCCTACACTTGTCAAGACTTTCTGGAGGTAAAACTATGGGGTTTAGATGAGTAGACACTAGTGGTCGTGTGCACGTGCAACTGGCAAAATCAACAGTTACACCCCCTCCTAAAAAACTGAGAGCCTTGTTCTTATGCCTGCATAGACATTGCATTTTCTGAAGTCCATAGAAATCAAGGCCCCCTTGCCCCCTTGTCCAGACTAGGTGTCAGAGTGCCTGTTATGAGAAACAGAAAGCAGCCATGAACTTTTGGATGCTTGTTTTTGGTGGTTTTTTAGGCAAATGCATTATGAGCCTATATTTGGTGTCTGTGGTGTGAAGTTGAACATGCTCCACACTGTTGATTACATATGTTTGTCTTTCTGACATTGGATATGTTTTAAGATAACTTCTTGATGCTGGGAAAATGTGGATATTGCTGTCTTTTATCTGGTGCAAGATACTTTTTAGAAACTCCAATTCAGGGACTGCTAGGGATTAATTTCTAATACATAAGCAGGAGAGAGGGTACACGGGCACAAACATTGTGTTTCCATTTCAGCATGTGTTGTTTATATTTGGTCATCTCACTGAAAGGAGACAAGAGTTCATTTATATGATTCTTCAAGTCTTGCTTTTGTTGTCCAACCACCTTATGCCCTTCACTAATTACACAGGGTAGACTAATGGTTGATCATTGTCTTTACTTTGGGCAGCAGTTGGACTAAATGACTTCCTGCAATCCAGGCTGTCTCTTTCACCTATGATAATATTAGTCTTTGTTTATATGTGTGATGATTTAAATACAGTACCAGGAAACAGGAACTGACACAATACTAAACTTACACCATGTTTGAGATTTCTTTTGTGAGTGAAATACAAAGAAATTGGGAATGAAGGGCTAATGATTTTTCTGAATTGCCAATTAAATTAAAGAAAAACCCAACCAACCAAAAAACAACAAACCAAAATAGACCATCTTAAAATCTGGTAAAAGCACAGAAGTATTGGTGGTTAGTAGGTTGCTAGTCTTATTTTGCTGAGGTAAAATTTGCTTACACTATGGCTGATGTACTGTCTAAGATGGATGCATGGTTCTAATCTGGCATTCTCAAGTCTACACAAAGCAATTCACCCTCTTATTAGCATTAGCTGAGAAGTCTTAGGGCAGAATCAATTTGCATAACTTGCTTATTAGAAAGTCAAGCAGTTAGTGTTATCTGATGTGTTGATCTGTTCTGCTGTTTCAGGCCTTTAGGAATTTAATCAGACACTTTTTCATTTCACAGTATTCAAGTAAATGAAAATACTGTCTTCTTCACCAGAGTGGGAAAAAATAAAAGTGCAGTATTTTATAAAGCTGTTTAGCTGCTCTGTGTAAGGAACTGTGGGGACAGTTTGGTTTCACTCTTTGGTATCAATTCAAGGAGAAAGACATTGCAGGACTATATCTTTCCGTTCACAACTAGTTTAACAGAACTTGTTTTGCAGCACTGGCAAGCAAGGAAGTCAGCAGATAGTATGAGGCCAATACCAGCACAAGCTTTATCACTAATGCCTTTTACTAGTGGAGTGCCCTCTGATATACTGTCAGATTCATTAAGAGTAGCAAAATATGCAGAAGGTTCTCAAACAGATGAAACTTTTGATTTCATTCATTCTACTAAATCTCCACACAAATATTTACATCTTAAAAGCACCTTAGGTAAATGAATGTTTTAGCCAAAATATAAGTGATTACTTTGCACCCTTCTGAAAGGGTATCACCTTTTTCAACCTTTGCAGGAAGAGTTTTCAAGCACTGGAATGGACTGCCCTGGGAAGCAACGGGGTTACCAATCCCTGGGGGTGTTCAAGTGACTGGACATGGCACTTAGTGCTATGGTCTAGTCAACAATGTGGTATTCAGTCAAAGGTTGGAATTGATGATGTCACAGGTCTTCTTTCAACTTTTATGATTCTGTGATTCTTCCATTTCTGTAATATGCCAGAAAATTAAAAAAAAAAGGGGCTTGGGGGTTGACCCAGCTGCTGCTCCAGTAGTGTTGTAACACCTTGCACATAATTTCTCATCCGATAATGAGTCCTTTCTGGCCTGAAGGTGGAGAAAATTTTGTGCTTGGGGCATTGTGAGTCCTTGCACATGGAGGCTGCTGGCAGCCATTTGCAATTGTTGAATTCTACTTGGCAGAGATATCTGCAGTTTCTGGAGACAGCCCACCATCCAGGAAGATGTGCCGTGGTTGTCACGCTGGTAGGCTGGTGGCACAGAACACCTTGTTCTGCTTTGTTGTGAGATGTGATTACACAGTACAGTCAATGGAAAGGGGATTAGTGTGGATAATAAACATCTTGCCCCAGTTTAAAGCCATGTCGTGCTACTCCTGACAAATTAAGCAATTCACAGTGACTGTCAGAGTGTCTAAATCATGCAGCCTCCTTCAGCTGTCTCTAAGAAAGGAGCAATAAATTCCTTCCTGAATGCCAGCCAACACAAAACCCTTCTGCAGATTTCACTCCTCAAGCACAGCACTGAAGCCAGGGCTAAGGGGGAAGGGAGTCCTTGGGCTGTGAGTCACATACTCTCTTCTGCCCAGTAACAAACTCACTCATCTGTCCCCCATGGGGCTTTATTAAGGAACTTTTAAAAATTGTGCAGCATAACATGCTACCCTTGTGGCTGTCTGTAATTGTAACAAAGAGTGTGCTCTTGAGAAAGTGCAGCAGCAGCCCTGCTCTAACTGTCAAGAGTTTTTAATCCTTAGCAAAAAATAATTGTTTTCTTAGAAGCTGGCCTTTATCTGGGGATTCAGAAGTGTTTCTTACTCCTTTAAGCGTAATGAAGAGTTGTGATGGGAAGCAAGTTCACTATAAAGACAAGCACTTTCTTGAACACTTCTTTTTATTCTGAATAGCTGCATCTAAGTGCATATAGTTAAGAATTTACATTGGAAGATACTTTAAAAAGTGAGTTTGAGTAGTAGGACTGTTCAGTTTACACTACCTATAGATTTTTTATTAGCTCCAGGCATTCGCTGTAGCTGCTTGTGAATCTTAGTAGCCTTCAGGGTATATATTTAACTGGTTTGGGGGTTTTTAGGTACAGTATTGACACTTGACAAGAAATATACTTGGAATTTACAGTAGAAACTGTGAATACCTATTTGCAACAATTTACGTTACTTGGGTAAGGTCTCAGACAACTTTACAAAACACAGCTGTGGTTTTGAATGCCTTAGAGTGTACCATGTCTCAGAAATAGTTGTGATTCCCTTAAGTTGCTTTTGAATTATTTCAGTTACTTAGTTTTAAACCCAGTGCATTAGAACATGACTGTAAAAGCAAGTAATACAAAACATGTGTTCAGAATGTCACTTCTGAATGTCCCAAACCAGTATTTTTAGAAACTGATTTCCTGAAGAGAAGATAATCAAATGTTCTTGTTATATTCAAGTAAGGTATTTGTTAGACTTCAGTGTTGGGCTAGTATCTTTGCTCTTATTCTTTTTTGAAAAAATTTTTTGTTTACTTTGAGCTGCAGAACTTCAGATTTTTTTTTATTTTTATTATCCTATTAACCCCCTTTTTTAAACCCCACAAGTTTCCAGGCATTATACCAAGCCTGAGGTTTCAGGTCGCTGGTATTGTTCAGCAAATTGAAATGGCTGGAGATTAAATTTAGGTATTTAAAAAGTGGTGAAGAGGAAGAAATGAGAAGTGGACAGGAGAGAGGGTAGGGCAGAGTAAAAGCTGGACAGGGAGTTCCAGAAGGGAACAGTGTGCTCTGTTACCCCATGGGACGTGATGTTTCCTTTCAGAGCTGTTCTGCCTTCTGTTGTTCACAGGATTTAACCCCATACAGCACTACAGGCTGGGCAGAGTGGCTGGAAAGCATCCCAGCACAAAAGGGCCATGCTGGCCTGTATCAGGAATAGTGTGGCCAGCAGGACTGGGGCAGGGATTGTCCCCCTGTACCCAGCATTGGTTAGGCCTCACCTTGAGTCCTGTGTCCAGTTCTGGGTCCCTCACTTTAAAAAGGATATTGATGTGCTGGAGCATGTCCAGAGAAGAGAACAAGGATCACTAAAGAACCAGAAAACATGTGTTAGGAGAAACGGCTGAGGGAGCTGGGGTTGTATAGTTTCCAGAAGAGGAGGCTCAGGGGTGACCCCATCACCCTCTAAAACCACTTGAAAGAAGGGTGTGGGGTCAGTCTGAAAGGATGTGGGAGTCAGTCTCTCCTCCTGTGCCTGCAATGAGACAACAAGAGGAAATGGTCTTAATCTGAGAAACGGGAGATTCAGATCAGATATTAGAAAAAAATTATCACTGTCACGGTGGTCAGGCATTGGAAAAGGTTGTTCAGGGACGTCACCATTTCTGCAGGTGTTTAAGAGGCATCTGGTGCTGGTGTTGGTGATGTGGTTAAGTGGTGTAGGCATTAAGGTGGCAGTGCTGAGTGGATGGTTGGACTTCATGAAACTAAAGTTGTCTTTCAACCTTGATGATTCTGTGATTATCAAAGGGCTGTTCTAAGTAGGATACGGATGATGATGCAGGAACTGATGGAGTAACAAAATGGCCTTTACTTCTGAAAACATCAGAGCTCTGCTTACTCTTCCATTAATGCTCGGAGTGGCTCAAGGCGATGAAATCCACTTGTCTCTTTGGGATGTATGGATTCTTGAGCTATTGGCTTAATACTCAAGGAATCTTTTTTGTGACAGTGGGATGCATTATGTTCCATAGACGTCCTTTGCTGCCTACAAATATCCTTTCCATGTGCTTAACAGAAATGAATATGCCCTTGTTACCTTGGGCATGGTTTAAGTAATTATTTCCCCCTTTCCAATAATGCCTGAATGTAGAGGCCAAAGGTGTTTTGACTTCAGTTGTCAGTTTAGCATGAAGGTGGTTCCTCTGGAGAGAGCTGTGTGCGCAGCTTTCAGCCTTTTTATCATAAACCTACTTGTTTTGCCTGCAGTGGAACCTTTCCAGTAAAATAAAACATTGAGGTTCTTTTGGCTGTTTGTCCTCCAAAATAGCCCTTGTTTGGCTCATTTATTTTTCAAGAAAACAGATATATTTTCAAACTGAATGTCTCATAGAATCTGAAGGATGAGTAAAGGAGGGGCAGTGTGTTCCTGCTTCACCAGCCTTTATACCTGCTTAGTGTACCTCTTCTCAATGTGTTTTCTCTTTATCAAGAGACAAGTCTCTGGATGGCAGAGAGCATTTCTCATGCAGGCAGTATTAGAGAAGGATTTTTACGTGTTTGTCAGCATCTTGACACATCTGGCAGGGTGTGACTTGCAGAGGATTAGCACCTAGCTCTTCTAAGAACAGAAAATTAGAGGAAATCTCTCAAGTACTGTGAAGACTCAATCATTTGTTTGTAAAGTGCCTAAATCAGCTCACAGGTCTGGGGTATCTCACTGTCAGACGCCATTTTGCATCCCCACAAATTTAACTCGTTAATTTGACCTGATTTCTCTGTTGTTCACCTCAGATCATGGTCTGTGGTGGTTGCTCACAGGCAACAGCTAAAAGGCTCTCTGGGTGCCACCTCCTCCTGTCTGTAGCTGTTGGTATCTCTCCACATGCTTTCACGCTGTGGTCATGCTGCTGCCTCACCGACCCCTGAATCATTCTTGTCTAAATTGACTTATATTTAGCACTGTTGTTCTGTTCCCTGAATCCATCCGGTCAGCTGCGTGACAAATTGCTGTTTCCTGAATGCTGTCCAATTTGTAAATAAGTATTACCACAGCTTAGGGACTATGGCAAACATTTCTGTTTAGAAGTACAGTTGTTGAAATGTCCAGTGGACTTTTCTGGCATGTACCTGCACCCCAGCCTTGTGGCAGGATGGATGAAATGTGTGATGGTGTTTTCTAATCTTCCTAAGACTACTTACATATCATTTTACAGAACTATTTATGGGCAAACAGCCTGGGTGAAAACTAGTCCCAAGGTGCATCCTGTTGGCTGCAAGTTTTGACCTTTGACCGCCAGTGAGGCTGCAAATATTGTTCCTTTGTAGTCCATGGAGTGCCCCAGGAAATCTCACCTCTGCCATGTCCAGTGGCCTCCTGTGAAGTTTCTAGATGCTTTGAGAGTCCTTTCAGCAGCAGCTTCATTAGGTCATAAAATACTGGCACCCCTGAGTAAATCTTCATGATGAAAAAGCTTGGCTTATGTATTTTTAAAATAAGCTTTCAGCTTCCAGTTCATAGGGAGAGGTGCACCACTGTCTGCCTCGAACATCTTCATTTTTAAATGCTTTGACCTTGTAAATTGACATGCATTCTAAAACAACCACAAAACTAAAGGAAGATTTTTCAGTTGGTTTGGGGAAAAGTTCTCGCTTTTCAAGGAAACTGTTTTAATCATACAGTTCTTTTCCCTCACACTGTTCTTTGGCCTAGACTGTTTACTGAAAATGTGTAGGAAGGGCTACTTCTAATGCCTTTGTTTCTAATGTTAGGCTCAAATGTGTACTTGGGAATGTGTACTTGGGAATGTGTACTTGTGTACTCAGTTCCTAGGGAAGCAAGATCAGTCGTTAACCTGCCCATTGGCTGGACATTGAATCTTTTTATGTATAGAATGTGGATTTTTTTTTAGTAGGAATCAAGGAAACATCAGGTAATATTTCTGAGATGCAGTAGTAATTTTCCTGCCTTTTCATGTCGTTGACTAATTCTTTTTCTTGTTTTCTTTCAGGCTTCCAAGATACCACGGAATTGTTGCCCACTTCTTGTATTTGTGAATCCAAAAAGTGGTGGTCTAAAAGGTCGGGATCTGCTGTACAGTTTTAGAAAGCTGCTAAACCCACATCAAGTCTTTGAACTTACCAATGGGGGCCCACTGCCTGGGTAAGGCATCGTGTTTTAATTTTTTTTTTTTTTTAACATTGTTTTGATATTTTTTAAAAAGGCTAGACTAGAATCACTTATTTTGAAGATCTAAATGGCTTCTGTTCTATGCCTGAAGACCAGGGCAGTGGATCATTTCCTTCTGACTGCTTACTGTGAGAACATATTTATGGGGTTCTCTAAAGAAAAGAGAATAGAGTAGTTCCTGATGTATATACGTCTGTCAAATCTAGCAGAGTCTGGCCCTGGGAAAGTCATATGCACTTTACAGTAGCACATACTTAATAATTACTGAAAATAAATAGATTATATATTTGAATGGAGATGGAAAGAGAAATGTCACATTTCCTGATGAGGGTGGATTTTTGCTTTTATTTCTTCTGATGTTTCATGGGAGCTACCAGGAAAGTATAATAAACCTTTCTATTTTGACTCTTGAAACTTGGCCACAGTTGCAGAATTAACAGGGTCTGCCTGATCACAGCTGCAACATTTCTACAAGGAACAGAACATAATGTGCTTGTAGGAAGACAGGAACTGATGACTTGATTTAATGAAGCCCACTTTGTTACAGCTTCATAAAACTGAAAGCGATGGTTGTAGCCTGTTCCTCATTCCTTCACTACTACTTTAATAAAAAACTTGTCGTGACAAGATCTTCAAAACAAAAGCTTTGTGGGAAAAATGCAGCTTATATAGGAGACAAGATAAACAAGTTACACAAACTAATTTTTCTGTCAGAAGTGTATAATTCTGTTATCTTTTTAATGCACTTTAAGCTGCAACTTCAGTAACTAGTTCATTTTGTTTTGGCTTTGGAATCTTTCTGTTGCTTTACGGCAAAATGCTCTCACTTGTTCATTGCTTCTTGTGCAATGGGAAATAACAATTCTTTTGCGTGATATGTTGGTATGTAGGATGAAAAGCCACAAAAGGTAAACGTCACCAGGAAAACAGTACTATGAAGAAGAAAATGTACTGTGATTCCTATGACTAAGTGCAAAACCACCACCAATTATCAACATGTCTTCTAGGATTTAGAGAGTTACAGATGTTCACATGACTAGTTAGGTCTTTGTGCCCTTGAAAAAGGAAGTGATTAACCATTTAGTTCTGTCTGTGAAGAATCTTAGAGGAATATGGTTTTCACTCTTAAGATCATCTTTATATTTTTCCATTCACTTTGTTGAATTTGATCCAGAAACTGACTGTAAAGGGGCATGGACAGAAATCCAATAATACTGTGTTATTTTAAATAGTGTATTGGAACTTTGCATTTCCTATATTCCATTGTAACTTTTCTTTTCCCCTGTGCTTCGCTTCACAATGGAGGTTTCACACGTTCTCCCAAGTCCCCTCCTTCCGAGTGCTGGTGTGCGGCGGGGATGGCACTGTTGGCTGGGTCCTTGGTGCACTCGAGGAAATCAGGCACAAGCTGGTGTGCTCAGAGCCCTCAGTTGCCATCTTACCTCTAGGAACAGGTGAGAATCACAGCAAGAACCATTCTTCTGCTTAGCACGGAAGCCCTTTGGAAAGTTTTATCTTTCTCTGTCTGACACAGGACTTAGTTTTGCAGCCGAGATGCTGTGAGATTTTGTTCTAGCTGGCGCTGGAAAGTAAACCACAGTATCAGCTTTTCAAGGAAACATCAGTGATGCTTTCAGAAAAACAGCATCGCATCGGGAAAAACAAATCAGCAGGAGTGTTGATATGTGTGTGGGTGAGTAGGCAGGAGTTGGGAGGGAAAATTATCCTCCTCCTGACAACCACAGATGAACCAGCCACTGCTGCAAGACAGCAAACTCAGTTGCTTCCTGGTGTCTCAAGTCCATTACAGGTTTTTCTACCACTTCCTGTAGGAATGCTCCAGTGTGTTGTATGCAATGATAAGCACATGTGTGGACACAACACAACTTAGATTTTTTTTTTTTCTGGTAGTTGACTTCCTTCCAAACGAACAAATTCTGTGGCTTGATTGGAGCACCTTAGTGCAGTGTGATTTGTAAAACAGGGCTGATGCACTGATTGGGAAACACAGTCACGTTTTGTTGTTGTTCACTGTTGCCCAGGTAATGACCTGGGGAGGGTCTTGCGCTGGGGAGCTGGCTACAGCGGGGAGGACCCGTACTCCATTTTGATTTCTGTGGATGAGGCAGATGATGTTCTTATGGATCGCTGGACTATCCTTTTGGATGCAGAAGAGCCAGCTGAAGGTGCAGAAAATGGCATTGCGGAACCTGAGCCTCCCAAGGTAAGCAGAGCACCATTTGGGTGTGATTCTTAGGAACTGTTGTTCTAGTGAAAATCTCAAAGAGGATCAGTATTAACATACTGCTCACTTGTCTTTGTGTTTGGGCCTTACTGAGCTGTTTCTTAGTGAATAGAGCATACATCTAGACCTAGTGTTTTGGTTTTGGCAGGGCTAGTTGACTCAGAGCACGTTTTGTAGCTGTTTAGCAAAAAGCATCTGATAGAGGATTAATTCACGTGGCAATGGCATTCCTATTTGCTTCAGCTGGAAAGAAAACTATTTCTCAAATAAGAAAAGGCTTTGGAAGGAATGCCAAAACACTTTCCAAAGCACTTGTAAAACTGGAGTGTCAACCAAAAACACTCCCTTCTCCGAAAGGTACTCTCATCTTTCCTTTCACTGTTTAAGAAATTACTAAGAGTTGCTAGCATATACATGAAATAAATCCTTCCATCATCTTACTGCTATTGTGTGCCTGTATATGTGTCATCTGTTATTTGTAATATTTTTTGAGTGTAAGTCACTGTCAATTGGTTCATATGAGCTTGTTTTTGTTTAGAAAAATAAAAATGTTGATTGTAGATGGTGATTTTGGAGCTCTGTGTGAATCCTGGTTCTGTCTCTTTTCAGATTAAAGGAAGGGACAAGGCGCTTGCACAAAAAAGTAGGAATTCATAACAATGGTAGCAATTGTCCAAGATTTTAGTCTGGTCACTGGAAAATCCTAGGTATTATGAGTCAGTTGGAGGATTTAAGATGCTCAGGTTCCAGCTACTTTTCACTTGGTGGAAACGGGCTTTTTTTCCCATGGTGCCTAATCTGCTTTTTAGAGGTGAAGGATGGCAGAGTAAGGCCCAGGATAAAAGAGCTATGAAATGAACTAGCATGCAAAGGAAGATTTAATGGAAGAAATGGTCAAAATCTGTAGGAACTTGAGGTTGGCATATAGGGCGCTAGTTAAAATGCAGTTGAGTAGGTGAAGTCAAGTTCTTCATTCATCTGGTATAAGATGGTCACCTTCCAAAGTAAGTAAGAGTGTCTCCCCAATGATGTAATATAAATCCGTGGCTGATGCCAATAATAATAGTGGCATTGGTGTTCAGCAGCTTGTGATGCTATTGCATAGAATTGCTTTTATTTTTGCCTTATTATGCTTGTTAATTTTAATTAAGATTAAATTTTGAAGTTTCTGATTCTTTGGAAATAATGACTATGCATGCTAACAGTTGTTCATGCAGCTGTATTTTTAGTGCAGTGTTTCTGGAAAATGTTTTCTAGAATCTGTCAAGATGCAGGTGACTTGGAAGAATCAACTGCAAAGCTTGCTTTTGTTGAAAAGCTTTGGAACTTCTTCATTTTTCATTTATAAATATAAGCAGGAAATGATACCTTTTTATTTCTTTTGGTCAGATTGTACAGATGAACAATTACTGTGGTCTTGGCATTGATGCAGAATTGAGCTTGGACTTTCATCATGCTAGAGAAGAAGAACCAGGGAAATTTAATAGCAGGTAATCCTGGGGGAACCAGGTGTCAAGGTCAATTCTGTGGTATTGCATTACTTCCAATTTGCACTACAACTGGTAATCTTAAATGCTGCAGGTGTCCGCTGATATTGCTTGTGGCTGAGCTGGGGAGGAAGCAATTAAGCTAGCCAGGAAGTCATAGACACAGAATTCCTGTGTTTTGTTGGTTTGGGTTTGGTTTGGGGTTTTTTTTCCTTTTCCAAGAGAAAGCACCAAAGCAGTTTTTGGAAGCAATTTGTCATTGTTATTCACTATTTTTAGTTTGGCAATAACTGCATTGTTGAGTTCACTGAAATTTTGAAACAGTGGAAATATGTCTTGCTCAAAGCCTTTAGCAAGAGTGAGAGAAGTGCTGCTACATGAGCAAAAAACACTGTTCAGAAGTGTTCAGAACTTCTGTACGTTTCCAGTTTTGCATAGTGCTGTTGCAGCACCTGCATGCTGGTGTTAAGGATAAAAAACTCTCTGTATCTCAAGTGAGAATGTCATTAAAAATGTGTTGACAGAGACCACCCTTGTCTATAGCATGCATATCAACCAGTAATGGGACTTACTCTTCTTCCCATAATTACTGAAATTGATGAGTGAAAGTAATCATATCTATGTAATTAATCAGTAATTCCCTATAGAAACTGGTTTTGTTTGCTTTCCCCTGTGTGATTAAACCCCTTCTAAATTCTCTTGTTGCCAGAGTTACAGCCAGTTACAATCATGCAGTATTCAAACTGTAACTATTAAAAATATTCTCTGACCAGTTATGAGTGCAGTGATGTGTAATCCAACCTATCTTGTAGTGTTCTGTCTGTCGTTACAGGCATTGCTCATGGTGCTTTTCTTAAAAACTGACTAATACAGTTGCTGATGTAAATACTGGTGGTTCCTGGTACATAAGTTACTATTAGGCACTGGTTTGCATTTTCAATCCACTTGACTGAAAGCATCTTAGGTATTAAAATCAGGCAATATGTTTGTGAATGGCAGTGTCCATTCCAGTAGGTGAAATTTTTTTAGATGGACTTGTGCAGTCAATGTACAAGTTATGTTCACTCTTTCTTCAAAATATATTACTCCATGTTTGCAAAGCTGCAGCATTTCAAAGGACGCATCCTCTTCTTATTGCCACTGCATTTAAGGGATATACTTCGATTGCTGTCAAAACTTTTCATCCCTGTCATCTTCATCTCAGTCATTTCCCAGTGTGCAGCATCTGTAGTGGAGTGAACAATGTCTTGGTATCATTCTTGCAGGGTGACCTGAAAAACTTGTGGGAAAGAGAATTTTTTTTTTTTTTTTTAATAAAAATCTGAAGGGCTGTATACTTCTGAAAAGGAAACATGAAATTATGAATTGATACTGAAGTACATTTTTGTGGAAGCCAAAAGCTTGTGCATGCTAACACTGCTGACGCATGATATTTATCTTCGCCTGTGAAAATGACTGCTAAAATAGTTGAATTTATGCTTCCCCATGATAAGCAAGTGCATGCTCTTGCCAGTAATATTAGCTTTTTTTAAAATTATTTCTAGTAAATTAACTAAAAATGGTATCTACTTAATGCAAGATGCAGCAGCTGCTGGCAGGTGAACTGGCTACTCTTGAGTGCAGAACAGTAAGTTTCAGGTTGTGGCAAGAGAAGTTGCAGGTAGTCCTTGGAAGAAATATGGGCTTGAGTGCTCTTCTGAAGTAAGACCTTAACCTGATAAATGTCCCAAAAACCGTGTGCTCTCTGGCCTCACTCAGTAGTCTCTAAATGCTCTGGGCTGCTAACATTTAGCTAGCAGCTCAAAGTTCAGAGAGAACATCCCTGCAGGAATTCAATGCTGATCATGCATTGTGAAGCAGATAAAAATAGTGTATAGTGTGACATTGATGGTCTTTGCCTTGGTGAGTGCCAAACTATATGAGGGTTTTTTCACAGTGTGAAATTTAATGATAGGGCATCTGCTTTCATTCACAGAATCATAGAGTGGGTCAGGTTGGAAGAGATTGCTGTGGGTTATCTGGTCCAACCTCCCTGCTCAAGCAGAGTCATCCCAGAGCATTTGGCACAGGACTGAATCCAGATGATTCTTGATACCTCCAGCAAGGGAGACTCCACACCCTCTCTGGACAGTCTGTTCCAGTGCTTGGTTACCCACACAGGAAAGAAATTCTTCCTCATGTTCAGGTTGAACTTCTGTGTATCAGTTTCTGCCCCTTGCCTCTTGTCCTTGCTTCCAACCTGACTGTCTTTTTGACACTGTCCCTTCAGATACTTACAGACATTGGTAAGGTTCTCTCTCTTCTTGAAGCTGAATAGGCCCAGCTCCCTCAGCCTTTCCTGGTTAAAGAGATGCTCCAGTCCCTTAATCATCTTTGTTGCCCTCCACTAGACCCAGTCCAGGACCTCCATGTCTATCTTGTACTGAGAACCCCAAAACTGGACAGAGACTGAAGATGTACCAAACCAGGGCTGAGCAGAGGGGCAGGATCACCTCCCCTGACCTGCAGGTGATGCTCTTCCTAATGCACGCAGGATCCAATTAGCCTCTTGGTCCCCAGGACACACTGCTGGCTCATGGACAGCTTGTTGTCCACCAGGGCCCCCAAGTCCTTCTCCTCAGAGCTGCTTTCCAGCAGGTAACCCCAGCCTGTCCTGGTTCATGGGATTATTCCTCCGTAGGTGCAGGACTCTCCCTTTGCTCTTTGTTGAATTTCAGACAGTTTCTCTCTGCCCATCTCCCCAGCCTGTCAGGGTCTCTCTGAATGGCTGCAGAGCTGTCTGGGCTATCAACCACTCCGTCCAGCCTTTCTAGTGTTGTCAGTCAACTTGCTGATGATGCATCTGGCTCTTCATCCAAGTCATTCCCGTGGGATCCTGGAGCAGTCTTTAGGTTTGCATACTACAGAAGAGATCCCATCTTGTTTGTACCATCCAAAATGGCAGGAGATTGCTGTGACAAGCAGTTTCCTAAATGCAAGGTTCGGGAGAATATTTTCTGCAGTCTAATGCAAGTTTAGACTTATTTTACAGATATACAACTGTTCTGCAGTTAGGGCACTGTGAAATATTCCTTGAGTTTCTGAAGGCTTCCTTTGTCATGCAAGAAAAATTAATACTACTTGGGGATATTGCAAGTTGTGTTTCCTACTGATATTCCAGTATTTTTCGTCTTAGCATAGACACATCTTGCACGGAGCAGAATTGTATGTTAAATGGTGTTACATAAGGTAATGATGCTTTAATTTGATGCTATTTTAAACTGTTAGGACATAGGACTTATCATTCCCAATGTAATAATTTAAGGTGACTGAGAAGTCTGAAAAGTCTCTGTCTGAAGACTAGGCTGTAACCTGCACTGACTGTCTTCCCCACTTTAATGTCTATGGTATTTAGACATAATGCTACAGAGATTCTGCAGAGTTGAATTCTGATGACACCCATGTACTAGTAAGGTCAAATAATGGAAATTTATGCTTTTTATTTTAAGGTTGCCCTGAAGGCCATGTATCCAAAGGTTTCCATTATAGAAGAAAATAGTCTGTGTGTTTAACTAACTTTTGTTTATGTTATTCTTAAAATATTTTGCCATTTCTAGGGATGCCATAAAAATCTTCCTCATCTTTTTTATTCTAAATTTAGAGATGTTAGAGCTCTGTCACAAGTTGAGATTACTAAGCCTGTTTTAAGTTTCTGCAGATAAGTATATTTCAAATTAATTAGGAATGTGTAAAGCAAAGATTTTCAATTTTTTTTTTTTTGCCATAAGTATTGTAGACACGAAAAGACAATTTAAAATGAGTCATGACGGCCTCTAAGTCTTAATTAAAAATGTAATCTTCCAGCTCAGGAGTTTACATTTCAAAGAGGCATTGTATTCAGGCAATGCATTAAGAAGGGATGATTTTTCTGTAATAAAATATCACAATCTGCACTTGCCTCAACAGCAGAATAATCCCTTAAGTAAAGGTATGTCAAGTAGCAGTTCATGGTTTATGCTTTGTTTCTGCAGTAAAGCTAGAAGCATTTGAAATGGGTTTTAATTGAAAAACTCTTTAAACATACTTGCTAGAGGACAATAGTGGTATACACACAGCTATGTCTGGCTTTACCTTTTAGTTACAAGATGCTTGTCTGCTCCTAGATTTCACAACAAGGGGGTTTACGTGAAAGTTGGGCTGCAGAAGATAAGTCACACTAGAAACCTTCACAAGGACATAAAGCTGCAAGTGGACCAGCATGAGGTGGAGTTACCAAGTATAGAAGGACTCATTTTTATCAATATACCCAGGTAAAAAGAAGAGGAAGGATCCCTTGTGGATGCATGCTGGACTGTGTGTGTAGAATTGCTGCTTGGTATTTGAGCATCAGAAATGAAATGGTTAGGTAACATGTAGCAGCATCAAAGGCAATCAACCTGCAATCGACAATCAAACCTGCACACGCTTTCTGACATGATTGGATACCAAAGCAGTTCTGCAGTGAAGGCCAGATGGATTTCAACCTCAGGTCCTACAGGCAACTGTTCAGTATACATGGAGTGTGTGATGCTACCTGGGTAGCCATGGAAGACCAGAGTTCAGATACTTTTACAGGCCTGTGAGTGCTTCCTTGACACCTGCAGGGGGCTAGAGTAACTGCTGTGGAAGCTAAATCCACAGGAAATCTGGCTTCCTTACATGTGATGTTGACAGAGGAAGGTTTTTTGTTTGCACAAAACTAGCGGGTAATTATCCTGCCATACTACTATTTTTTAAGTACCATCTTGTCTTAAACAACCTGTATCTCTTTGCATTTTAGTCAGAAAATGTTTTATTCAAATACTTCTTTTTACATGTACACGCATGTGTACACACATGTACACAAATATACATTGCACGTGAGAGCTGTGGAGAAGAAAAAGTCCCGATTAAGTGATGAGTAGTTCATGTGCCAAAACAATAAGCAAATGATTTGAGTAGGAAGGGTCAGTAGTGCACAAAAAGCAGCATGGTTTAAATTGTCAGAAGCATTTCAGACAACTGAAGTGCATGAATATCTGCTTAACTACAAGTGCTTTTGGCCAGGTATGAGAATGAAATCTCGATAACTGTTGTAGATTTAGTTTCTCTTAAGTAACTTCCATTAATGTTGTCAAGACCGGTAAGAGCTATTTTAAGTTCTTTAGTCTTGAAAATTAAGGGTTAGTTTAGCTGTAAACTGTATTTTCCAGCAAACTAAAACTCTACAGTTACCTTCTTCCTATTTACACCTTTTATTTCCTTTGAAACTATTTACTTCGCTCCTTTTATGACTAAAAGATCTGATAAAAATTCTTCCAGATATTAGAAGAACAGTTCCTAGTTTTACAATGTGGGAAAACTGCTCCCTCTAGCTGGTGGGGGAGCAGAGTGTGTGGGTTTTGAAGCCTGAGAAACCAGCCAGCCTTAGCAGGGCACCACGGGGTGTGCCCAGGGGCAGACTGCAGGTGCACATGTGGTCACTGGTGTGCTCTCCACACAGCTGGGGCTCTGGGGCCGACCTCTGGGGGTCTGAGAGTGACAACCGCTTTGAGAAACCACGCATCGATGACGGCCTGCTGGAAGTGGTTGGTGTGACTGGTGTCGTTCACATGGTGAGTTGGCACCCCAGTAGGCACAGAAGAAACATGTAATTTTATGGGACAGGCTTATTCCTGCAACAAACAGTGCACTGTAAGTGTATGGTCCTAAAAATTATACCTCTTTGTTAAGGCTGGGTAAGAAGAAGTAATAGGAATTGAGAACTTGTTAAAAATCCATGGGGGAATGCTTCATAACTTAACTAGACTTTGAACCAAATAGAGAAACATAAATTTGTGCATATATATATAATGCAA
>VYXD01008560.1:129430-158548 GCA_013397195.1 Hylia prasina | reverse complement strand
TCCAGCTCCTCAGTGTCCTTCTTGTTTTTTTGAAAGTGAGCGAGTTTCCTCCTCCAGTATGGGGGAACCCGACCTTATTAAGAGCAAAAACAACCCCAGCTGAAAGCAGTTGCTGCAAACGACCTGAGGAAACACAATTCCTACAGAACACATCCTCCTCATTACCTCAAAGATGCTCTGGGAATGGTTTTTTCCCTGGGTTTTTCCCACCTTGCAGGGGTGGGAGGCCTTTGGGAGGAGGGCAGGGTTGTCCCGGGGCGCTGGCCCTGGAGAAGCGGAGCTGTCCAGCACCTCCAGCTCCTCAGGGCAGGGCTGCTGCTCTGAGAGGGGACAGCAGAAACCTTCTCCATTCCCCAGCAAACACTTCCCTGCTCCACAGCTGCTCCCAGAGTCGCTTTTGAAGCCTCCCTTGTTGTTGGGGGCACCGTGCAGCTGACATCCCCCACGAACGTTCAGCACAAGTGGAGCAGGGCCGGAGGAATCTCTGCTTTGAAGGATGCTCTTGGAAGGCTGCAGCCTCCAAAGCTGGCTCCCGAGCCCTGCCCTGTGATACCCGGCCTTTGTTTTGCATAAATGTTTGTTTTAATGAGGCAGCGCCATGCAGATCGTCCAAATCGAAAACATGTGATGCACCCTAGGCAAGAGAAAGGCAATAACTACGCAGATTTTTGAGGAGGGCTAGTCATACCACAGGCTACCATTATAACTGAAAAAACAACAAGAATTTTAATATAGCTGTCTGGCCAAATATATTAATTTAAATTGAATGGCTTTTTCTGATATTATAGCTGTGAGGCACAATGTTCTACTGGCAGGCATCTTCAAAACCTCTTTTAGAAGATTTGCTTCAAATTATTTCTGTGCACCAGATCTTGATGGTATGTGCATTTGGGAGTCTGACCAAAGGGGGGAAAAAAAGCTTTTGATTAAATCAATGACCTTTCCTGGAGGTTGAATGAAATGGAGATTGTAATACAAAAAGCTGCCTCCTCCAACAGTGTTTTCTTCAAAACATTTACTCTTGAGCTGTCCTCCATTAACTTGGCCCTAAGTTTTTCACAAATGTTTGTATCCTTGTGCCAGAACGGAAATATTCTTTCCCACCAGCACATCCTTTAAAATAAATTTTAGTAATTTCCATGATTATTTCCCCGAGTAATTTGCTGACCGCCGGTTTCCATTCTTTGCCAGAGAATCCTGTTGTGCTTTTCCAAAACCTGGCAAAACTGGTTTTCCTCAGCTAATTGGATCTCTTAGCAGACTAGAGACTTTTTCTTGCTTACTTAGAGAAGAAAAGTGTGATCATTTCTTAATTATTTTCTGAATTGATTTCCTTTGATAGAAAATAGCATCAACTTATCCCTTGAAATATCTTTGCACTTTGCAATTATTCCAAGAAGCAAAGCTCTGGGAAGCCACTGAAGCTGAGAACAATGTGGAGCATCCTTCCTCAGTGGTTGATGTTCATGAAAGTTGAGTCTCACAAAGAGACCAACACCTTTTAGAACATTAAGTTTCCTATTATTAGATTGGATTACAAAGCCATGACAAATTTCAGTAAAAGACAGAGGCTCAGTAACAGCTCCTGTGTGGAGCCAATGGAGGATAAACTCTGCATTTGTGCTCACCTGGGTGACTTCATTTTCACTTGGGTTGGGACAACCCACAGACAGCCCTGACACAGCTTGGAGGGGCCTCTCAGTGTTTCTTCTCACACTGTCAGGGTGATATTTGTTCTCTGCAGCCCAAGTTGTCTTCAAGAGCAAGAGAAATCTGAAGTGACCCTTTTAGGGAGCACACTTTTGGTTTGGTTTTTTGGGGGGGATTTTTTGGCTTGTGGATGTTTGATATACCATAAATTATAGAATCCCAGGATGGTTTGGGTTGGAAGGGACATTAAAGATCATCCAGTGCCACCCCTGTCATGGCAGGGACACCTCCCACTGTCCCAGGCTGCTCCAAGCCCCAGTGTCCAGCCTGGCCTTGGGCACTGCCAGGGATCCAGGGGCAGCCACAGCTGCTCTGGGCACCCTGTGCCAGGGCCTGCTCACCCTGTCCAAGATTCCATCTAACCCTTCCTTCCTTCATCTGAAGGCTATTCTCTAATTACTGATTCCCTAATGACTATTTCCTGTTTACATATCCAATTTTTGATGAATTTGTCTACTTAACCGAATGTTTGTCTGAATTTCCAACTCTACCATTGAAGTGTTTGGAGGTTTTTTCTGAATACATGCACTTGATTATTGGAAGTTCAGAGTTTTGGAGGACTCAGTTCAACTGACAGGGTGGTGTTCAATCAAAGGTTGGACTTGATCTTGGAGATTTTTTCCCATCCCTAATGATTCTTTGATTCCACGTCCAAGCCTGCATTGAATTTGAGCACTCCCAGAAAAAAAAGTTCTGATTTATAAGCCTGGCCCTTATGAAACAGAGATGGATTTTTCTTTTATCCGTGCCCCCAGCTGTAATTCTCCCAGGGATGGACCTGGAGAGGTGCTGGTCCCCCAGGAGAGACCACTTTCCTGCTGGTCCTGCTCCTCGTTTTCTGGAAACTTTCTGTATAATAATTAACATTTTATTAGCTCCCCATCTGAGATTTTTTTGTTTCTTCCACTGATTCCTGCAGTTCCATGTGTTTCTACCTGCATTTACCTAACAGCCTTGGTTTCGGGAAGTAGCCAAAGCACGTGCTTGACTTTGAGGATAAGCTTAAAATTCACCAAGCGTAATGGGGTTTGAGCATCTGCTTAGAATGAAATCTAAAATTAAATGTCCTTCCTGAATAAGGATGTTCTCCTGAGTCAGCCCCTGCATGCACTGCCTTAGAATAGGCCCTGGCTGCCCCTCGAGTGTGTCAGACACGCCGGATGCTCTCAGAAGTGGTTAATCTGATGAAAGAATTCATCTCCGAGTCATAAAGAAACCACAAGTTTCCTTCACTTTCAGTCTGCTGCTTTGATATCGTTGGTCAGCAGTTCTCCTCAAAAACCATCCCCCAGTGAAGTCCCATGCCTAAAGATCTGGTTTATCCAGCCTGATTTACCCACTGCATAAAGGTGTTTGTCACCCCGCTGTATCCTCTGCATTTCCTCCCTTGGATAGTCTAAATATTTGGGGAAGGAAGCTCTTTCCATGTCTTGCCCAGGGAATCTCCATGGGATTGAAACCTGAAATTACACGGTGATTAGAGCATGAATTTATGTGTATCATTTCCATAAGGTACTTTATTGCATGAGATCAGTTTTAATCTGGAGGTGTTCCAATTTAAAAACGGTTGAGGAATGTAAAATAAATAAATAAATAAATAAATAAATAAATAAATAAATTCTAAAAAAGTGTAGAAAAAAAGGCACCCCACTCAAAAAGAAAATCAACCTGAGGGAGAAAATGCCTCCAGTGAACCTTCACCTGTAGCAGCTGAACATTTTGTTAAGAGCTGAACACACGAAAATCATCTTTGTAATTGAAGAGTCAATTGTTTTCTTTTGTACAGAACTCTTTAAATTAATAAAATATCTCTTTAAATTAATAACATAAATCACCACATATGATTTTAGATATTCATGGTGCACAAAGTTCTGTGGTTTGGTATAGGAAGCTTGAAAAAGCAATGTTGTCCAGCCTTGCTTGAACTGACTCATATCATCTTATTTGTTATCCCCTGCAATTGTTTGTTTTAAAGGACAATTTCTGGAATGACAACTGAGTAACATCAGCCTTGCTGTAATTTTTTTTGCATTTTTCACATTCCTATTAGAAGTTCAGGCCAGAAAAATACCCCAATTTTTGGCAGCTGATTAGAACCACTGACTCTGATTTTTGACTCTTCAATTACATGGTTCTGTGTCAAATTAGGCACTCCAAATTCTTTCCTCGTGGAGAGAGCTCTGTGGCTGGCAGCGTCTCGATGGGCTTGCTTGGATCCTGCTTGTGATGTTGGCAGATGCTTTGGTTCTGCACGTGCTTGGCTTGAGCAAAGCACAAACACAGNCCCCGCTGTATCCTCTGCATTTCCTCCCTTGGATAGTCTAAATATTTGGGGAAGGAAGCTCTTTCCATGTCTTGCCCAGGGAATCTCCATGGGATTGAAACCTGAAATTACACGGTGATTAGAGCATGAATTTATGTGTATCATTTCCATAAGNTAAAATATCTCTTTAAATTAATAACATAAATCACCACATATGATTTTAGATATTCATGGTGCACAAAGTTCTGTGGTTTGGTATAGGAAGCTTGAAAAAGCAATGTTGTCCAGCCTTGCTTGAACTGACTCATATCATCTTATTTGTTATCCCCTGCAATTGTTTGTTTTAAAGGACAATTTCTGGAATGACAACTGAGTAACATCAGCCTTGCTGTAATTTTTTTTGCATTTTTCACATTCCTATTAGAAGTTCAGGCCAGAAAAATACCCCAATTTTTGGCAGCTGATTAGAACCACCGGCTCTGATTTTTGACTCTTCAATTACGTGGTTCTGTGTCAAATTAGGCATTCCAAATTCTTTCCTTGTGGAGAGAGCTCTGTGGCTGGCAGCGTCTCGATGGGCTTGCTTGGATCCTGCTTGTGATGTTGGCAGATGCTTTGGTTCTGCACGTGCTTGGCTTGAGCAAAGCACAAACACAGCTTGGAGAGAAATGCACTCCTTTATAGCTTTATTCCCGTGTGCTGCTGATATTCCAGGGGCAAACAAAGCTTCCCTGACGCCCAGACCTGGGGCTGCCAGTGTGCAGGACCCAGGGTAAGTTTGGGATTGAAGGTTCTGATGCAGGAAAACGTCTGAGAAAGTGTCATATTGTAGCTCTGGTGTTTGCAATTCCTTCTGTCCCACTTCTCACAGGAGAGCTGAGGAGTAAGTGGGCAATTGAGCTCTGGAGGGAGGCACTGAGTGGTGAAACTTCTCCTGGCATTGCTGTGTTGGAAGTTCAGGGATCTAGATTATTCCAGTGCTGAGCCTGAGCATATCCTGGGCTACTGTGGGCAAAGGGCTGGGGGGGTTCCCTCCTTGAAAACTTTGAGAATCATCCTCTTTCCTTCCTTTGCTTTCGCAAGTGCCCTGAAAACCAAGCATGGAAACCACTTAAAAATATCAGCTCAAGGGAATGTCCGGTGTTTTCAAAGCCTGCTGTTGTTTTTGTTCATGCCAAATCACCCAGCAAGTTTGTCCTGAGCTAACAAATGTCTTCACCTGTCCCCAAAACCATATTCTTTGGCAAATAACTGCACTGCCCATAAATAAATAGGTTTCACTGAGCTGTGATGGATGCGGAATGGTGAGAGGTCCTGAAAAGTCTGGAACCTTGGAGGGGAAGGAGCTTTATGTTTGAGTGTTCAGGTGTTAAAGCACCTGGCCACCCTAAACACCTGCGTTTAGTTGGCTTTTAAAACAGGCTGATCTGCTGGGAAACTCCTGAGGCAGTCCTGGCTCTATCACTGCTGTCAGCAGCTCAGGGTGGAAGGTCAATATTCCAAATCAGGCCAGGTTTCCTGAAATTTTTCTGCATTTTTTTCACTTGCTGTTTAAATCACCCCAAGCTCTGATGACACTGATAAATCTCACAGGTGAGTGACTCACGCTGGACATACAAACCAGTGCCTTCAATCATTTGTGCCTGTGGGGTGTGAAGGAACATCCCCAGGCTTAGTAACAGCTACAATGAAACCTCTCATAAAAAGTGAAAATTTAAAAAAATAACGACCCAAACCTGTGAAACCACATCCATAAATTTGTTCCTTATATTTTATGTAATCTTCACTGAACTCAGTGAGAATGTTGTGTTGTGTAAAGATAAGCCAGCTGTGAGTCTTTGCAGAACTGGAGTTCACATCTGTGGTGTTACTTTCAAACCCAAAATGAGATCATTAAAAAGAAATCCAGCAATTATGGTCACCAAGTGACACATCACAGGTACCAGTAGTGTCCTTTGTTGAACCTAGGAACTGAAAAGCTATGAAATATTGGCACTTAACTGAAATATAAATCTTGGTTACTTTAAAGTCTAAGGAAAAAAATTCTATGTTTTTCTTTCCTTTTCTCTTTTCCTTTTTCCTTTTTTTTAAATGCCAGATCATAAGAATAAAGTGAGAGTGGCATGAATAACACTTTTTTGGTCCTCCCATTAGAACCTATTTGCCACTTACAAGCCAAAATGATTTGGGTTGGAAGGGACCTTAAAGCTCATCCATTTCCACCCCTGCCATGGGCAGGGACACCTCCCACTGTCCCAGGCTGCTCCAAGCCCCAGTGTCCAACCTGGCCTTGGGCACTGCCAGGGATCCACGGGCAGCCACAGCTTCTTTGGGAAACCTCTGCCAGTGCTTCACCAATGTCACAGCCAAGAATTCCTGCCCAAGATCCCATCCAGCCCTGCCCTCTGGCACTGGGAAGCCATTCCCTGTGTCCTGTCCCTGCAGCCCTTGGCAATTGTCTCTCTCCAGCTTTCCTGGGGCTCCTTCAGGCTCTGCAAGGCCACCCTGAGCTCAGCCCAAAGCTTCTCCTCTCCAGGCTGAACAATCCAAATTCTCCCAGCTTTTCCTCATGTCTTGGTTGTTAAAATAGAATTGTGTGGGATGCACAGTTTGGTTACAAACACAAATCTGGTAACAACTTCATGAGGGAAAAGAGGGTCAGCCCTCCATCAAGATCCTCAAATCTGATTAGAGGGACAGTCTGGGACAATCTTTCCTCAAGAACATCCTATCCAGATTTCCACTGGTCCTTTTGGGGAAATGCAGTAGGAATTAGATCCAAATGTTTTAACCAGGAGTCTCTTCTTTAGAACAGTCACCATCCTGCAGTGTGAGAAACTCTGGGCTAATTGTGGAGCAACTAAAATCAAGTGATTCAAAGTCAGATCCAGACAGGATCATTTAAAAATCCACCTTTCAGTTGAAAATAGAGATGCAGACACACCATACAGGAGACTGCCGTGAAAAGTTTGGCATTTTCCAGAGCCAAACCACAGATCCTGTCAGAATAAGTGCCCCATTCCATGGAATAATGCAGCATACAGAATTGAATTCCTGTTCTACTGGATCCCAGCTAATTGTGAGTGGTTGTTGGGAAAGTCACAGGCCACCAAGGTAATTCAACACACATGTTGTAGCAAGCTTTTCACACATGTCTGGCAAGCCTCTCACAGTAGGAGAAGGCTTTAGGGATTCTTTCCCCAGCCTTAAATCGTGCATTAAATCCTATCAATTATTGGATCCCTCCCTCTTTCCACTTCTGCTCATTTTTTGTTTTAGGGCAGTACTTTTGGTGCCTTCTGACACTATTAACTTAGAGCCCTCTGAAGCTCAGAATTTCCAGTTTGCAGAAAACTGTAATATTCTGTCATTTTGTTGAATTCCCAGTGGGTTGAAACTTTACTCCCATTGGAGCAAAAGCAGTTTTGCCATTCAGGTTGGTGGAAGCAGGAGATTGTCTTTATTTTCATTTTTATACATTTATTTCCTGATACTATGTTCTTATTCTAAATTTATTTCTTAAAACACTCTGACCTACAAAGTGTTTTAGATTGGGGTTAAAAAGTTGTGATGATCATGACAAATCCCAGGTCTGTAAAAGCTATGAGTTAGATTTGACTTGGCAATTAACTATATTCAGGGTTCTTTTTCTAAATGCCCACAGTTTTTATCCATTAAAGTAAATGAGTAGTCCCCAGGAGAAAATATTTTGGTTTATCGTTGCCAAGTCCTTTGATTTCACTATAGTACTTTAAAGATAATAATCTCATTTTCTTATATGCTGTTGGAAATGTCTTTTCCTAGACGTACTGGGGTTTGAAAATACAGAAATCAGATCAGGTGGGACTTAATGTGGAATTTCTTGTGTGTTTGGAATAGTTGGTACTTGACACCAGGCCTTACATATCCAATGTTGCCAGTGTTTTTAATTTAATTTTGTAACTGTTATAAAACCATGTAGCTAAGCAGTGTTAGTTAACAGTGATTTTTAAACTTTTTTTTACCTCACAAGGCATATGGTATTAGTGGGTCTTAGGAAGAGACAGAAATATCAGACACTTACAGAAATGTGTGAATTTTATCCTTTTTGGATCTCACAGCCTGGTCTTGGGAATAATCCTAGGAGATGTAACATCACACTTCCCAAATGCTTAATTTCTAATGAGTATTTTGGATCTTATGTCAAAACAGAGAATTTCCCTTTGGTGCAGGGCAGCTAAGTGGAAAAAGACTGATAGACACTGAGGAAAAGGATTGACAGGGAATCCATTTTTTTGCTGTTTTTTCAAGTATTAAACTACGCCTGAGTTCATAATTAGCATTAAGGTAGTTTCACAGTCCTGAGGGTTTTCTGCTGGAGTGGGAATGGGGCTATCCCTGAGTGTGGACATGGACCTCAAGGTGCCCCAAGAGTGGCAGATTTCAGTTTTTAAGAATGATCTGGGTTAGCCCTGGTCTTTCGGGGTCACTGAGTTTCAAACACAGATATTCCACATCTGTTTCTTGTTCACAGCCACTAACAAAGAAGTACAATATCGAGAGAGTCCCAAACAGCAGAGTGTGAGAGACACTTTAATAGGTTCCATTCTTGATGAAAATCTTGGAGCAGCCTGACTAATACGGGGTAGAAATCCAATATTCCAGAAATATTTGCTGTGTGCAGTGGCCATCAATCCAGGGATGGGAGGACTTTGAAGGACACTGTCCAATAACCACTTCAAACCTTTGTGTAGTTCAGTTTAAATTACCTAAAACATTTGGAAGATAGTGAGGAAAAATGTTGGCCTTTGCCCTTGAGCTTGCTTCTTTTTTTCCTTGCAGACAAGTTGCTTTTATTTTGGTTTGGTGTTGGTTGTGTTTTGCTTTTTTTGTTTTGTTTTGTTTTGTTTAGTTTTTTGTTTTAGTTTGTTTTGGTTTGTTTTGTTAATTTTTGTGTCCTGCATTATCATTGTCACTTAACCAGCTTTGAATTAGCATCAAACATAAGCCAAATAGATTTTCATATCAGTGGCAACTTTGAACTGAAAATTTCAGTGCACTTTAATTCATCAATTAATTAATCAATCCACACAGCACCCCTTTGGCATTTGGTGGTACAACTTGATATTTCAGAGGTGAGAAATTAGAGAAAAAAGGAAGGAAAGTGCAGGTGAGATTCATTTCATATAAGCAGTCAAAAATTTGGAATAGTAGAGGTTCCCTTTGTAGGGAAGAGAAGAGAAATACTTTAAAGGTGAAATTCATCTTGTCTTTTTCAAGTAGCAGTTGTAAGGTGAGATTGAACAAAATTATGAAGGTGATTGTGTTGGGAATTGCAGAAATCTGGGAGAACTAGGGTAGCTCTCGCACCTACATTTAAAATCCTTGAAGTCTGATGAGCTCAAGCCCACTTCAGCAGAGAGGAACTCAATTCCCTGTCCATAAATGAGTGCCAGCACTTCCCTGTTAGGAAGGACATGCATTGATAATTGAAAATAATTCCAGTGTCATCTAAACAGAGCTTCTGTTTCATTTCCCAGCTCATTGGTGTTTGTTTTATGTAGAGACTATTGCTGGTCTCCAGAAAAAGATGGGCAAACATCTTTTTGGTGGTGTAGCCACGAAAAATATTTTGTCTGGTAAAATCTGAAGTAGCTTGAGCCACGGGTAAGAGGTGGTAAATGAAGTACTTTGATTTTCACTTTGAAAACTTCCAGCATTTCTTTTCTGTTATGCTTTTTCCATGGGGAAAAAAACCCCATTCTTGACTGCTATTACTTCATGAAGTAATGTCAAATAAAAAAGGTGTCCCCAAATCAGGTTCTCCCTCATGTTTTCAGTTCTGCCAGCAAGTGAATTCATTGTGAGAGGAAGGAAGGTGGGGATGGGGGAAAAGTCATGAAGGGATTGATGGTCCACATGGTTTGGAGCAGCTGAAGGGAAACAAAATTGGGAATGCCCTAAGGACAACCAGCCCTGAGTGCAGGGTGTGGAGTGATGGGGGGTGCCAGGGCAGCAGGAAAAAATTCCTTTTTTAAAGTATTCTCTTTACTGAAAGGTGTCAGTGCCGACTTGGGAAAGAACTGTTCCTTGCCTGGTGTGGAGGATGCTCCTTTCCAGGGGCAGGGAGCACCATCTAGTGACCACAGGGCTGCCCACAGGGCAGGGAACAGGGAAATACGTGGGGACACTTTCCTGCTCCTCCTCTGTGCTGCAAGGCCTGGCAGGGAGGGAATTGAGAGGCACAAAAGCTTGGAAGCAGTGCTGGAGGGGAGAGGATGCCTTTTGTGGGATGCAAGCTGTGTCGTCCCCGTCATTGGGTAGTGATAATTACGTGGCTTTGTGGGCTGCTGGCTTCCACGTGGGGTTTGGATTTTGGGGAATGCAAGTGCCTGACCACTCACAGTGCCTTCCTCCACCTTTCCTGACATGGGTCAGAGGGTGTGAGCCCATCCCAGAGCTGGATCCTGGTTTTCCCAGGGTGGAGTTGGTGCTGTGCCCTCAGACCTGGTGCTGCTTCAGAGCCACTCAGGCATGGAAGGAGCAGGTCCCTGCAGCAGCCCCAAAGGCACAACATTCCCAGGGTCAGGGGACCAGGGGGTCTGGGGAGCAGAGCCCAGCATCCCTTAGCTGCTGCTCCTGCAGTCCCTCGGGCACGTTCTGGAATTCTCTTCTCTCCTGAGCACAGTTCTGAGTGCCTGATTTCTCTGTTTCACCATTAAAACCCTGATTGTGAGACCTTTCTTTGTGGTAAGGGGAGATTCTACCCCTCTGTGAGAAGATTCACTGATATTTTCATAAAAGCCTGTGGAAAACTGGGAATTAAAGGGAGACAGTCCAGCTGAAGGGCTTGGTAAGGTGTACTTGACCCTCACACACCAAACTGGGCATGGCCAAACTGCTGTTGGGAGCTGCATTTAATCAAAATGCTGAATTTTTCTGAGGGTTAAGGCCTTTACAAATGTCTTCATTTGCCATGAAGTAGCAGTAATTTGCTTGGAGTTCTAAATTCTGCTTACAAAAACTGCAGTGCAAATTCTTTTATTCTGCTCCAGTTGGTTGTTTTTTGTTTTTTGGGGTTTTTTTTCTTAAATTCATAGCCTGGTTCTGCCTAGAGGAGACCTGGAAGGTTAGCAAGAGGAACAAAACTCACTTCTTTTCTCTGTTGTCTTTTCTTTTAATACCCACATCTGCAGACACTGTAGGTATCCATACCAAGCACAACATAAAGGTGAATGTGTCTCCAGTTTTCCAACTATTTACCCAAAGATTTTTGTACAGTTCAAGGGATGAAGATCATATTATTACCATAGCAGAGTGTGTCTCTAATCTCTTGGTCAGCCCAGAGCACAGCTCTTGCTTTACCTCCCAAACAGCAAGAAGGATTACAGATCTGCTTACACTGGGAATATTGCAATTTATTTCCTTCATACTTCAGAGAATTGTGGAATGGTTCGGGTTGGAAGGGACCTTAAATGTCTTCTAATTCCATGCCATGTCCTGCCACGGGCATGGACACCTTCCACTGTCCCAGGCTGCTCCAACCTGGCATTGGGCACTGCCAGGGATCCAGGGGCAGCCACAGCTGCTCTGGGCAGGGCCTGCCCACCCTGCCAGGGAACAATTCTGCCCAAGATCCCATCTAACCCCACCTTCTGTCAGTTTGAAGCCATCCCACTTTGTCCTGTCACTCCATGCCTTTGTGACAAGTCCCTGTCACCTGAATGTAAAACACAATTTAGGTGTTTAGGTGGGCACACACATACTGAGCATATCTCTGGTACATCCTAAAAAGGATGCAGCAAATGAAACAACTTTTTTGTTTGGTATTTCATCTTTAGGACTCAGTCTGATCACTTTTTTGCATGATCAAACCAAATCTTCAGTTCTATCCAGGGCCCTGTTGGTTTAAGCAGGCTTAGATCAGCATAGATTGGATCCTTCATCTCCAGTTTGGAAAGATCTTCTCTAAAGAGGTAACTCTTGAAACCGAAAGGTAGAAAGCACTTTAAGCAGAGTTTAAGGGTGTTCAGGAAGGAGTTTAAGCACAGCTGTAACTCTAAAGCATGTGCAACTCCCTGCTTTGATCAAGACACTTAAGCAGATGTTCAGTGTTAACACATGCTGGGGGATTTTGCTGCTCTGTAGTTTCCAGATGCAGGCTGAAGCTAGGAGAATATTCCAGCTGAAAGGAGCCAGGACAAATTAGGGTGACAGACTTCAGAGGGAAATTAGAGGGGAGAATTAGGTGACTTGTGTGGGTTTTTAGTAGTACTTCTTTTCATGGTTTTATTCTACTTGTTGACCAAGTTTTTCAAGCTCAAAGACGGTTGTTTCAGACAATAACTCAGAGTTGCCTAACATAACAAAAACATTTTTTCTTTCTTTTTAACCTTAAAAAAAAAAGAAAAGAGAAAAATAGTAGAAGTGTTTGTACTCTTTTTTGCTTTTGCAACTGGATGATGGTGATTTGATAACCCAATATTTTCCTTGCCTCACAATACCAAGGCTCTGCTTGCAATTGGATCGGCCTCAGTGTAAGCACTCAGAAATCTGCCTGTGGGTATTACTTTGAAAGTCAAATAAACTTCAGTGGATTCTTTGGCACAGAATGTGTGCCAGTTGAAAATGGCAAAATCCTTACTGGGCCGTGGGCTCTGTAAAACTTATATAATAATAATAGAGCTCAGCAGTGCTCCTTATGCTTCCAAAATCCCTGTGTAAACCAAGAGGAGGTTTGTGTATATGGAGGTGGGATAGAGAAGAATCATTACTAAAAACTGCTTGTGAATGAATTTGTTAGATCCTCTCCACTGGGGAGCTGGAACTGATACTTGCAACCTCTTGATATATTGGAGGAAAAACCAAAATATCAGGGGCTTAACTGGAGTGGAAGTCACCCAACTGAAACATTATACAATGCTTTGGAATTTCAAGAGAAAGGTTCTAATCTTTTGACTGTCTTGCTCATTGTTTGGAGATGAAAAGGGAGGAAATCAACATCCCCATGAAATACAATTACTATAAATTGCTTTCTTTTCATACTGTTCATAACGAAAATAGGAGGGTTACCTACTCTGCAGGATCACTGTAATTTGGTGGATGTAGACTGCAAGAGCACATTCAGCAATGCAACGCTGCATTTCCATATGAACCAACTAATGGAGAATATAAAATATTGCGTGGCAGTGCTGACTCCAGATTGCTCTGAAGCCACGAAAAATCATCTTTACAGTGGAAAAAAACAGAGCTCCTTGAAGTGAACTCTGAAACCAAGCTGATCTTGTGCAGGGAGTTGATCCTGTGTCCCAGAAATTGGAATTGACAATCTTGGAGCTCTTTTCCACCTTAGTGATTCTGTTTGTCACTGTTGCATCCAGGGATTCCCATCTCTGTGATCCCCGTGGGACACCTGGAAATGAGAATTTCCTGTGTCTGGCAGGGCCATTCCCATGAGCAGGGGAAGGTGGATGAGCCTTTGCTCTGCCCTGCTTTGGGGGAGATGGAGCAGCCCCTGCAGGATGGATGAGTGAAGGGCTCTGTGCACCTCTGGAAAAATGCATTTCGTTTTCTTGGGTCAGGATAGGAGGGGAAAAGTGACCTGGGACTGTCTTGGTGAGGAAAAACTGTGTGTTGAATGCCAGCAGTCATCACCAGCTACAGAACAACGCTCCCATTTCCTTTTTTTTTTTTTTTTTCCTAAGGAGCAGGAGAAGGTGGTGTTGGGAGAGGGTGAGGTCATCTGCTTCCACTAAATAATGCTGCAATGAGCCATTCACTATTTCTTGTTCTTTTTATCATACCAGAGTCCCTGGTCAGAGGGCAGGACCTTACTACAGCTGGAATTATCTTCCAGGCAACCTGTCCATGGTTGGGTGTTGTCATAGGGAGCAATGAGGAATTACGAACCTGCTAGAGTAGGACCAGCTTTTTAAAAAAGTGAATAAATTCTCACTTGTTCGAATTCCCCTTCACTTTTGTGGGTTGTATTTTCACCTCTCTTTTCAGGCTGAAATCTCTTGACAAGGAATTGTATCTTTCATGAAAACANATTTTAAGTTCAGGTGTCTTAGACAAAAACCTGGGACAAGGACATTGTTGTGTTTGCACAGCTGGGAATTCTGGGGTGCCCCATGACTGCCAAGTGCTCCAAAAGGACAAATGAAAATATAACGCTGAATAAAAAATGGCCATCACACTCTAACCAGGAAGGGAACTGCCAGTGAAACCATTTCATTTCCATTCATGGCTAGAGCTGTGAATTAAGGGAAGAACATGGAAGATTTAAGACTGTTTATGGCATTCGGGCATTTGCTTTTGAAGTTTTATGTCTTTTTGTGACTTAATTTCCTCAGTAAGAAAGAGACATCAATAAGAAATTATTGTCTCCAACCTATTTGCTCCTTCTCTAAGGAGAAAAAAGTGCTAAATCAGATAGGCTGGAAAGTGTCAATAGCTCAGGAATGCAGGAATGAGGTTAATGGACAAATATAGACGTGGTGTAAGCAGGACCAGACCTCATTAACATATTTGGAGTTACACCCATTTGTACCCAGCCTGGCTTTGGCCCTGGATCAGCAATTCCCCAGTGGACAGCCTGCATCAAACCACTGCTGAATTTGGCCCATTTCATCTGACATCTGCATCCTGCCTCAAAGTGGCCTGTCACACTTAGTGCACATCAGATCACACCTGCCCAGCCAGCCACGGGCAATTGGCTTTTTTGTTAAAAAAAAAACCAAAACAAACAAAACCAACAAAACAACAAAAACCAAAATTTTTTTTAAAAAAAAATTCAGTCACATATCATCAAGAAAAACAACATTGTTTTAGGACTCTTATCTCTTCACTCCCAAATATCCTGTTTCTTCGAGCTGCGGTGGCCAGGACCAATAGAAACCTCTTCCTGCCATTGGCTGACTTCATTTCCCAGAGTTAGCACAATCTCATCCGCTCTAAACAACCTCATCAAAACTTCTTTCTGGTCAGAGCGAAGCAATAATTATTATTAGCAATTATTAGCGATCAATAATCTTGATCACATTATGGCAAGCACTATTAAGGTAAGGAGGGGGTACCTTTTTTTGTGGGAATTTTTTTCTCACTGGCGTGTTCTTTGGTTTCCTTTATCAACCTAGATAAGTTAGAATTGGGCAACACCCCCACTGCCACAATAGAGGACAACAAGATTTCCTTTGTACTGCCTAGTAAATTTCCTTTTTCCTACTCCAACCATCCGCAAGGCTTAAAAACTTCAAACTCGGAAAAAAAATTGGGTTTTTTAAATTCACTGTTCAGTGGTGTGGATTGCATAGGCGAAGCCCTTTTGTGAGAGCTTCTGAAATTTCTTGTAGGTATCCCTCGGACAACTTGGATGTGTTTGTGGACTGCCATGAGGGGAGAGGGTGTGCACTGGAAGGAAAAACCGGGTTCCTAAGGGTGCTAAACTTTTGGATACTTTGCAATGTTTCTCTTGCTGGATGGGGACACAAATTTTAGCGAGCGGGGAAGGAGAGGCACCAGCTCTTGTTTCTCTGTCTCATGCAGGTGTTAATTATGTGCTTTTCTAGAAACTCTTTAACCTTAAACTTGGGACCTTTCTGAAGGTTATTTTAATGGTGGCGGGAAGATCTCACGGGTGTGTTCTTTTTATGTTTTAATTTTTTGGACAATAAAAATCTCTTCTTGGTGCATAACTTGATCTCGGTGCATGGTTTGTTGGCTTTGGGTTGTTTCTTTTTTTAAGAATGGCTTTGCTGAGTTTTTTTGGGCTGTGTCACTTAGAAAGTTGAATAAATCTGTCTGTCTTGCATTTTAGGTAACTCCTATTGTTTATTTCCTTTATGTTTTGTATTGACTTGATTTTAATAGGATAGAAGATTGTTAAATGATGCCTAATTGTTATTATTTGACCTCCACCTTACACTTAGAGAACTGTTTAATATAGGCTGGTAATGCAATGTACTCAGCAGAATGGAAAAATGTCCAATTCTCTGCTATATACCAATAGAGCAATAGCTGTGATTAATTGCAGAATGTAATAGAAATTAAGTGCTTTGTGATAGTGGAACTAATTTTACATAAACAGCACCAACAGGGGGGACTCTGCGGTGTTGTTTTATCAGGTTTGGGATCAAGGTATTATTATCGGATTCAGGACTGAGGTATTTGTTTTCTTCGTGGCATTGTCTGTTTCTCTACTTTTCTAATTATGTGAGAGATTTAATGAGGGATATGGAATAGCCTGGCTGTTGGATAAGTAGGGCTGCAGTTGGATTTTTTCAGTAAATTCTGCTCCAGTGTTTACATTTTAGAGATCATTTGATGCTTTTTGTTACGGCTTTGGGAATCTGACAGTCTTGCCCGAGGGCAGCATGATTAAAAAATCTAATAAACCTTTTGTATTTGTAATCACTTATATTTTCATGGGGCTATCAACCGAGACATAGATCTGATTCTCCTTTGTATTGCTGGCCAGCATCTGTTAAATGCTAAGTAGCTCCTGAAACTGAGTTCCCTTTGGTTTTGCCGTGCGTTTCAGAGCACACAGGACACGACAGGCACTTAGTGAAAATCTCGAGTTTCTGGGAGTTAAGTTTCGGCTAAAAGGAGGGCTGTGTACTGAGGTTTTAATGCTGGGTTTGCTTCTGTTAATCAGAATATTGATACGAAATTTATTTTGAAAAATAATGGCACCCGCGAGATCAGATGCCATTTGCATTTTAGGTAACTCCTATTATTTATTTCCTTTATGTTCCGTATTGACTGAATTTTAATAGGATAAAAGATTGTTAAATGATACCTAATTGTTATTATTTCACCTCCACCTTACATTTTGAGAACTGTTTTATATAGCCTGGTAATGCAATGTACTCAGCAAAATGGAAAAATGTCCAATTCTCTCTCCTCATCTGGAATGTGAATCTTGCAGGAGGTCTCAGGAAACCCAAAATGTTAAGGATTTTGCTGCCCAGAATGCTGGGAAGGCCTTACATGCTGTAGCAAGAATTTTATTTATGCAAGTACAAAATGTGAAATGACTTGAAAGAAATGACAGGTGCTTTGTACTCGAGGTGCAGGAAATGTGCTCTAACATGAGACAGTCCAAAGATTTTCAATTCCTCTTCTGTAGGGAGTGGGTAAAGAACTGGAGCGATTCTGAAATAAAGAAATTCAGTTTGAAGGCTGGGCAGGTGTTTTGTTCAGCTTTTGCTAAAAAGTTATATATATATGTATATATTTAATAATGTATATAGTGAATATAATGGCTTGTGTTGTCTGCTGGAAGCGGGTAGCCCAGCTATCCCAGTCTGCTTGAGGAAGGTGGAGAGCCTTATCTGTGATCTCTGGGAATTCAGTGTACTCTTTAGGGAAGCTGTGGAGTCATTGAATTTCAGAGTTAGGACGTGAATGGTTCTGTATTTGTTCATAAACAGGCAGAGACTTCTCGGAACCCACACCCGTGCAAAGGTGACTTTCCAGTCAGGGCGTCTGATTCATCCTTTCCCCCTCACCAGCCTGCAGGACCCTGGGAAGACAAACCCTGCTGTGAGGTTTTGGGTGCTGGCTTGGATGTCCTGAGCGTGGTTTTCCCAGTGGATAATTCTCTCCTCACCCCATGCCCTCCTTCTGCTGCCCCCTGCTCCTTTTTCCCTGGGAAGGGGAAAGCGCCGTGGTGAGACGTTTCTCCTGAAGAGGAGGAGGAGGAGGAGGTTGAGGCAGCAGCACCTTTTTCCCAGGCTCTGACATGGATAAATAATATTAATCCTGATCTCCCCACTGGACCATCCTTGCCCAGGTCAGGGATCTCTCCCTTGGATGGGGAGAGGTCAGCACAAAAAGCTGTGGAGAGGAAAGTGGTGCAAGAAGGTGCCACCCCAGCCAGGATTTGGGGTTGGTATTTCACACCCCAGTACCTGGTGCACACTCAGCTGAGCCCTCTGTTATGTTTTTTTGGCATTTTGAAGGATAAAATCTGGTTTTTCAAGTGGAAAAAGTCTCCTTAGAGTGAAGGTTTCAGCGCTGACAGGTTTCCCTCTGGCTCAGGTGGTGTCTGACAGCTCTGCAGTGGCACAGCAGCCAGAGCACTGAAGCTGAACATCATCAAATAAATGCAACTATTTATATTTATTAGTCACACCACTGTAAATACAATTTTAGAACCTATCTGAATTAGGCATCAGTCTTTTTTTGTGTGTGTTTTGGTTTTGGGTTTTTTTTAATAGAATGGAGCAAAAATTATTTAAGTGTTACCTTGGGGTGAAGTAAAAATAGTTATGCTGGAGGTCATTTTGGTGTTTCTTCCCATTATCCATCCCACAGTGGAGGAAAGAACATTAAATAGAACGGTACAACCAGAATTCTAATTCCTTGCCATGTTCAAGCCTTGCCCTGTTTCTCTCTTTGCCTGCCAGTGCCATTATGCTTATTCTTAGAAAAACTCTTCGGTAAATTGACTTTATAATTTGGTTACACTTGTGGATATTTCCTTTACTTTAACTAAAACCTAAATATGCTCACATCCACTCTTCATTATTATGTTCTGAAGTGATGTTCATATGGAATCTATGATTTCAGGGAGAAAAAGTCTGTGTATTTGATAAAGGACAGGAGAATCTTTGTGGTTTCTGAGGCTTGAGGGTGTGGATGCACTGATTAAAGCAGAATATAGGGGGCAAGATTAATTTTTTTGAGGAATCTTAATCTGTGATTGTCTCTAGAGCATTACTTTTCTCTCACTTTCTTTTAGAAACCCCAAGTAGTCACTCAAATGCCTCTGAAAGCTGGAGACAGTTAAGAAATAAATCTGTTCTTGGCATATGGAAATGTTTAAGGCTTTGTTTAGAGGATTGCATCTGCACTGAGTCCAGCAGAGCTGACACAGTAATTTGTACTTTTGTTCCTTGCATTAGAACAATTATAAAGATTATTATCTTTTTTTTTTTTTTCCCTTCATCTCAGCAGCTGATCCAATGGTATATTTAACTTTCAGCCTGTAAATGCTTCGGTTGGCTTTGGTGATGTTGCACATTTAAAGCTGAGCACACACCTGAGTGTTCTGGTGAACCAGAGGCAACCACAGACACAGAGCCTTAAAGCACTTACCCTGATCCTCCACTCCTTAATCCAAACTTCCCAGCAATTTCAGGAAGGTTTTGTCCCAGTAAAGGCAGCAGAATCAGAGTTGTAATTATTTCCAGGTAAAGCAGTATTTCTGACTCCAACACAAATGTGCAATTTCAAGGCAGAAACGAGCAGAAGTTATTTTGGGGGGATTTTTGTGTTGTTTTCTTTTGCTTTTAATCAGCAGTCATTTAACTCAATTTGGTTTGTGTCTTCATATGCCAAAACAAAGCGAAATATAAGGATTTTGCTTTCTAGAATTAAGTCCCCAGGCAAGGAACAACAGCTGGAAAATGCGTATGTTTGACTGTCTGAGTTTGTTGGTTTGTTTGTTTTTCCTGAACAAGAACTACATTATCCCTTAACAAAATGTTTTTCAGCAAGTTCCCCGTGTTACAAAAGGCCCTTCAGAAATAATGTTCAAAGAAACAAGTGCTCTTGGAGAATGACTTGCTGAAAGATAAACACAGAAGCTGTTTTGCAAAAAATGAATGCCAAAACCAGATATTTATTTTCCAAGCGACGCTTTATAATTCAATAAAAATATATAATGCTGTTTACTCAGGAAGAAGTAGCCTTTATAATGCAAGTTTCTAAGTCAAGCCAAGAGAATTACTCAGAAAATCAGGGGGAAAAAAAAGAGAAAAAAAGAAAATTTGATTTTGTATCACTAGTATTATGAATTTTAGCAAAATAAGGGTGATACAGTAGAAAATATCACAGTGCCCAACCTTGTTAGATAACTAATTCATTGACTGAAATGTGATTTTTATCACGTCCATCATTGGAAAATTAATTTCTTGGGATAGATAATTATACAGCCACCCTGCTGTCCTTGATACACACACATATATATATTATATATATGTATTTGATATATATCTGTGTATTACAGAAGAAATTTTTGCATTGAAAACATCGACAAAGATGGGAAAACTTTGAAGCACTCATGTGAAAAAGGCATCAGTCCTTTCTTTAAATAATGGATGTGGCTTTGTGGTTGGAGGGGTTGTTTTAAATGTTATTTAAACCAAGCCTGCCTGAGGCTGGAGAATGCTGTGTCTCTCAGTTTATTCCTGCTCCTTCAGAAGGACTGTATATTCCTCTAAATAATTTATAACAATGAATGGAGGGAGAAGTTTTAGGAAATCTAGTGAGATTTGACTTGCAAACCTTACCTTTCTCCCTAAAAGTCTCTGGGTTATCAGTTTTTACTGTGCACAGAGAAATATTGAACATTTCTTTCAGGAAAGGGGTATTAGTGGTTAATAAATAAAATCCATGATGGTTTTTACTAACTGCTGTGTATGAGCCAGCCCTCTTCTGGTAATTATCATCATCAAATTCGTTTCCAAGTAAAATTAATGAATTGACAATTATTTGTCATAAGAATGTCACTGACCATTAAACCTTAAAAAAGAATGATGAGTAACAGTGAATTTTTTTCTTTTTTTTTTTTTAAAGGGCTGGACTGAGGGACTCAGGGTGGGCAAGGGAAATGGTCTTTTGGGAGTACTGAGTGGGAGGAATGCCTAGGATGTGATGTGTTCCCCTTGCAGTGCTGTTTGTTTGCAGCGTGCATCTCCAGCCGTGGGTGGGAAGCGGTGCTGTCACCAGGCTGGCGTGACCTTGTCACCCTGGGAGAGGAGCTGACTTGCTTAGTCAAAGGTGTGTGCTGCCAGCAGATGACAGGGACTGGCTTTATGCAAATACCTGCAGGAAGGGGTGTGTCCCTGTATTTCGGGAAGTGGCAGGGCTTTTTAAAGCTACCTGCCTGATTTAACGGGGGTGAGAGAGTGGCAGACAAAGACATGGTACCAGAAGTGGAGGAAAAAAAAACCCCAGGAGACTGGAAATGCTTTGTTTGACAAATCCCTCATTACAGCAAAGGAGCAGCACGTTAATTCTACGTGGAAGGTTTTGCATAACTGCAGGAGTTTTTTTTTAAACTTCATTCTTCAGAGCTGAAAAACATCTTTTTTTAGACTATCTGTTTATTACCTTGATAAACAGCAAAATGCTGCCACAGCAATTACCTTGATGATAAAGGGTCTGTAGACAGATATTTCCTGAGTTCATTTCCTACCCAGATAAGCTGCCAAAATCAGGGACTACCAATGCAGGAAATGCTTTCAATAGGAACTTCCTATCTGTTAATATCTAATTCACTGAAAATCTCTAAGCCCTTCTTGTTTCATGTAAAGGTAATGCTCTACCTGATGCTATTTAAACACTCAAGCCCTGGTACAATACATCTGTTGCTGTAACAAATTTCAAACCAATGCTGTTTATCCTGGACTATGAAATATCAGCGTTTGTCTCTGCAGTGGTAGGAAAAGTGGCCTTGGATTTTATAATATTGGGAATCAGGATGCTTCAAAATCCACTGTCATTCTGTCAGTTGAAAAACAAGCATCCTCCCTCAAATTCCTTGTTGCCTGAAGCCTTTCCTCATTTCTGTACATCTCCAAGTAAAATACACAGTTCAGTAGCACTTAAGGTGGACTTCTCCAGCAAATAGTTCAGAGGATGTTCTGGGGATCTTGGAGATTCATGGCCATTTTTTTGCAACCCACAGTGCTCTACATATTCAGTCACAATGACTGAAATGGAGATTTTGCCTCACTGTGCTGGGAAATAGAACCATGACTAACCTGTGTGTTTGAACCTCTGCTAAGGAAAAGAGAAAGCTCAGAGCAAAGGGAAAGGAAATAAAGACAGAAAACCTCCATTGCTAACTGTAACTTCAGGGTAGTTTGTTTCAGGCACATGAACAGGATGAATGAGGATTTATGAAGCCTAGAGTGAAATTGGCCAAAATGAAGTCAACAGTATGGCTTGACGGGGGCCAGGCTTTCACCCAAGTTATTCAGGAGCTCAGCCCAAAATTTGTGTTTTGCCAGTGATTCCATTGGAGTCATTCCAGGTTTCTGCCACTGTGACTGAGATGGGTATTTTGGCCTTTCCCTGCGGAATTGAGAAGTCCTTGGCTGTTGTGGCTTCATTTATATCCCACCTTTTCATCTGGGATGAGTAGTCCCACATTCAGTTATCTCCTCAGATTGCTAAATTCGTGTTGTGCTTTGTATCTCGGATCTGAGAATCTGGTTGGGTTTACTGAGGCTGGGAATCTGAGGCTGGATTTATAGGCTGGAAACCTGAGGCTGGATTCACAGGCCCTTTCAGAGAACATGGTGAGCACATTTTTTGGAGATTTCTTGGCTGTGGGGCAGGAGGGCTGCTCCTGTGGGCACCTGAATTTAAACTCCAGATATTACAGATATAACCTCCTCTGCAAGCTGGAGGTTGATTATGACAAGTGGCTTTCCCAAGGTCGTTGGTGAAGAAGCTTTAGGAAGTTGCCCCTTGGCTTTGGGCTCACAGGGGTGCTGGGGAAATGCACACTTTGTCCTGAAAGCAAATGTTCCTCAGATATGGTTTAGTCAGCTCTTATCTGCTCACATAAATTTTTATTATTGTTAATCTTTGGCATACTCGCAGCAGCTTTCCTCATGCGTCAGGTATTCCCTTGGAAGTGCTCAAAACTGTTGCTTTTTACTAATCAGATCAACTCACTAAAGTGGTGGCCAGAGACATTTTTCACATTATTTCCATGCAGGCATTACCTGTTGAAAAAATTTCCCCGCGATTCGTCATCGAGGCATCGTTACCTCTGCTGTTTTCATGGAATTCAGAATCCGATTGTTTAGTCTACGTAAAGGGGGGAAAACGAGGGGGATCCTGTGCCTTTAATGTTGTTTATAACGGTTGGATGGAGCTTGTCAGGTGAAGGTTAATTGCTCTCCAGTTAAAGCAGTTCTCTGCACAGATGGGTTATCAGGGCTGAACACTCGTTACAAGATTAATCTCGTTTCCGACAAGACTTCCCTTTCCTCCAACTGATTTTTGCTCAGCCATTGGACCTGTCACCAGCCGTTAAGAGAAGGGTGGGTTACCTCTGGGATATTAATGCCTGTGAGCAGCCAAACAATGCAGAGTGTGTGTCATATCGGCGGGGAACATCTTTAGGAGACAGCACATTTCAGAGCTCTTCTGAAGGTCGAGATTCATAAACAACAGAAACAATCAGGAGCGTTTGTGTTAACCCTCCTCGTGGACACAAACTCGTAGGCTCCTTTTTTGTGCCCCTCCTCATCTCTCTTTGGACCTGGTTTTTGAGGTCCAAAGGTGTATTTTCGGTGAAAATTTTAGCCAACAAAGCACCCATGGTGAGATGTGGAACCCAAGATGCTTCTGTCAAGTCGATTGATAGACAAGGCCTTCAGTTTATGCTTAAATAAGCCATGGTGACCACTCAAAGAAGTTCAAACTTTGGGAGTTCTGCCTTGGGCTCCGAGCAAACCTGTTGAATTTTCCTCTTTTTCCAAGCTGGAGTCCTTAAGGGGTGGATCCACTGGGCTACAGAGGTATGAGATACATGTAGGGTGTGAGGAGAACCAGGCACATTGTGTTCCTAGCACAGTATTGCCTTTCTAGCCAAGGCTGCAGCAGCTCTCTGCCAGTCCAGAGCATTTGGATGGGCTGGGTTCAAGGAGACCACAGCACGAACACAAAAGTCTCGCAGGAGTTTTTGGGTTTATTTCAGGAGTTCTGATACAACCAAAATAACACAGCTTGGCAGAAGGCTCTGGCTGCCAGGTTTCTGCCACGCAGCTTTAGTCAGTAAATTCCAAAACACCAAACAAATATTCAAGGCAACAAACAGGGTAGCTCTGATGTTTCCTTCGAGTTTCCTGTCCTGGCTTGGGATCAGCTCCATCCTGTCGATGGTGCTGAGCCTCTTCATTGACTTCTGTGAATTTTGAGTCAGGCTGTGTTGTCCCAGCCAAGAAATCCAGCTCTGTGGAGGGTCATGGGCTGCATGGCATTCACTGGAGGATTTATTTTTAATTTGTTTTATAAACATGCAACAGAACTAATAAATTATGTAAAAAACAAGTTTTGTTTTTAAAAAAATCTATCTGCAAGTTTCTGACAATTTCTTAATTTTCTTTTTTTAAATTTTCTTTTAATCACCGAGTAGTTTAATAACTTTATTGCTGAATTCTTAGAATTTCTTATACTAGTGAGATTAAAAATGCATTTTCCTTTGATTTAGAATCCACAGGGTTTAAGGAAATTTACTTGCTCCAGTTATAAAGCTGAAATGAAAGGTAGACAGGAATGTAACCTCTGGATGTCATCCTCTTCAGCACTGTGCATTCAGAGCCAAAGCAATTCAGGAGAGTGAATTCCATTACTGGTTCTAATAAGATAGGAAAAGTGCATAGTAAATCTTTACAATGCCAACTAAATCACTGGTGCTTTATGCCAAAGGAGGTGAGTTTAGTAGAAAGTTTTTTAAATGGGCCAGGTTGAATTATTTTTAAAAGAGGAGAGTCCCTAAGAGGTTGTTAAATCTGTGCTTAGAGCCCTGAATGAGGATCTTGTTTTTCAAGATGCTGATCGAGTTGAGAGTTCCTGCTGTCTGTGCTCAGTAGGAATTCAGATGGTTTTGAAGAGGGAAGCTCACACACAATTAGGAATTGCTGTTATGCCACTTACCTGATGTGAGAAAACCCTTCCTTGTCAATACCACCTTTCTAGAAAAAGGAAATCAAAAGTGGTCAGATTTTTTTTTTTTTTTCCCAACCAAGGAAAGGTCTTTGTTTAGCCAAATCATGGAATCTTTAATGTGAGGGCAGTGAGACCCTGGCACAGGGTGCCCAGAGCAGCTGTGGCTGCCCCTGGATCCCTGGCAGTGCCCAAGGCCAGGTTGGACACTGGGGCTTGGAGCAGCCTGGGACGGTGGGAGGTGTCCCTGCCATGGCAGGGGGGGCACTGGGTGGGCTTTGAGGTCCCTTCCAACCCAAACCATTCTGGGATTCTGTGCTGGTTTGGTTTTCTCACTTAGAACAGGAAGCTTTACATCCAGGCATTCAAAATGAACTACAAATTCCAAAGCTGTTTGTTGGGCAAATCGGTTGAAAATTTGACAACTGCAACAATCTTTAGGAAAAAAAATCATTTAAATAGACATTGGAAATACTTTGAGCTAAAGCACAAATCTGTGAAATGTACATGTAAATTATTGACTTTAAAATCATTCTGTGTGAATCTTTTCTCTGCAACGGTGCCTGGATCCTTTTCAATGAGCATGAATGTGAAATCTTATAGAATCAGAGAAGCCTTGAGGTTGGACAGGACTTCCAAAACAGCCAAGTCCCAGCTGTGCCCACCTTGTCCCCAGCCCAGAGCTCTGAGTGCCACCTCCAGGGGACACCTCCAGGGATGGGCACTCCAAAGCTCCCTGGGCAGCTCCTGCCAAGGCCTGAGCTCCCTTTCCATGGGCAAATTCCTGCTGCTGTCCAAGCTGAGCCTGGCCTGGCCCAGCCTGAGGCCGTTCCCTCTGCTCCTGTCCCTGTTCCTGGCAGCACAGCCCGCCCCCCCCGGCTGTCCCCTCCTGGCAGGGACTTGTGCAGAGCCACAAGGTCTCCCTTATTTGCTGTCTTCAAATTTACTTCTCTTTCTCCACACCTTCATCACATCCTTAATGTAACCTTTTAGGGCCCAGACCAGACCAAATTCCTTTTCAAATACGTTTCTCTTACAAGCTTGGGTCTTCATAAAACTGTTTTCCTCTTTTGTAGAATTTTTATTTGGCTTCTGTTCATCTCATCTGCTTCTTGGAGGATGCAATTCTCGCCAGCTCTCACCATTTTTATTGGGAATCTTGTGATATTTAGCAACAAAGGGTAATTTTCTTGAATTCTGTGAACATTTGAAATCTTCAGTGTTCACTAACAAAAGACTCTAGTTCTTTACCTAGATCTTTTTACCTTAAAAGCCAAGATACAGACCCAAAACACATTGGGTTCAAGTGCTTTTTTTTCCAAGGCCTGATCCAAAACGTCCTGGTCATGTTTCTGGTTTCTAAGCTGGGATTCAGATGTTTTCTTGTCATCAGGTTAAATCTTATTCCTGAAGGTGTCAAGAAATAAAGCCGGCAGTTTAGCCTCTTGGAGAAATGTATTTGCTGTGTAGTAACTGCCAAAAGCTTAAGCTCATATTTTAAAAAAATCGAAAATATTCAAATTTTGCACCACAAAATTATGATTATATAATCACAAGTAAAGAAAATGCATTTCTATTTTTATATTCATAGAAATTTCCCCCAAAAATATTGCAATTTAGGAGTTTGAAGGCTTCTGTGACACTGGAGAGGATCAATTAAAGGTCCTCTAGGTTGCTTGAGAAAGGTCAACATTAAGTGGGGTGTCTGTGAGCACCAAGGCATTGGTTTCCTTTTTTTGCCCTCCTAATTCTCTGTTTCTTGCCTTAGTGAAAAGAGAAATTCAGAAGGTTGAGTAAGAAGCTGAGTTAAAATGTTGCAAAAAAAGTTTTATATGAAAGTCTCAAAGTAGAGGTAGAAAGCAGTGGGAAGTGATATTGAAATTAAGGTGACAAGAAAAAATGTTAAATTTCCTGTCAGTAAAAACATTCAGAATTCACAATAACATGACCTTAAAAATAATAGAATTTCAGGGAATAATATATATTGCTTGTCTTATCTGCCTTATAATTCACAAGTATTTTACTGAAAATGAAAACTAACAGCCTTTTTAGCTGACTCTAGAATTTAGGTTCAGAGGAACCTAAGGTTCAGTAAGATCATAAAAGTTGGCAGCCACCATTGTTAAAAAGGAAACTTGAGAAATCCTCAGAATTAACTATTTTAAATCCTAGTTAAGTAGAATTGGAATGACGCTTAAAATTAAATTTCTGAGCTTGATAAAGACAGTAAAACTAGACTCTCAGAAGGAGGAACTTGATTTAAAATTTGATTTAAAATACTTTTCCCACTACTCCATGAACAATGAAGCAATAATTATCAGTGCCAGTCAGTGCTGCTAAAAAAACCAAATCCAATTGAAAGGTGGGAAAACACAATCAGTTGAGGAGGTTCTTTGAGTCATGAAGTGTCCTAAGGAGGACAAAGTTTTCAATTTTTTTGAGGCTGTCAGCTTCATATTAGAGAGACACTATCAGAAAAGAAAAACAAAGTCGTTATACTCTGGATTTTCATGGCAGTGAGCATAAACTGTAATTTCCAGTGTTCCATTTACAATCACCAGGCTTGTTTCAATTAATGAGAAGGTGGCCAAGCAAAGGAGAATAGAGGCCCAAACTTCTGAAAAAAAGTCCAGATTTGCAAACAGAGAAGTGCTATGCAATATATTCCCTCAGTCACCCCTGGGTTTCCCAGATTCCCTGGCTGACTATTGTATTCCACAATTCCAGTTCTCAGTGCTCCAGCCACCAGCAGAACCCTCTGCTATCACAGACTTCAGCCTGGTTTTAATCATTAATGGTCTTTTTTCACCAGATTTCTTTGATCTCATTTTGCACTACTACATCTCTTCCTCTCTTTTCTTTTTCACTCAGATTGCAATCTCTTTGCTTTATTTAATAATTAAAGTTGCCCTCAACTTCTAAACACACTTTTCTGGGGGGCAGAGCTGGTTTTACACTGTTTGTCTCTCTTGTAGAGGGCTGGAGGGACAGGACACAGGGAATGGCTTCCCAGTGCCAGAGGGCAGGGCTGGATGGGATCTTGGGCAGGAATTGTTCCCTGGCAGGGTGGGCAGGCCCTGGCACAGGGTGCCCAGAGCAGCTGTGGCTGCCCCTGGATCCCTGGCAGTGCCCAAGGCCAGGTTGGACATTGGGGCTTGGAGCAGCCTGGGACAGTGGGAGGTGTCCCTGCCATGGCAGGAATGGAACAAGGTGATCTTTTAGTTCCTTCCAACCCAACCCATTCCATAATTCTGTGATCTTCACACAACCATCTTACACCCCTTTCCAGCAGAAACACCATTCACCCAACTTGTCGAAATCAAGTCTTGCTGAAATGCTTCCAATAGTATTTGCCTGTGTGGGAAAATCTTTCCCTCTGAATAATGAAAATAAGGGAGGAAAAGCAATCCCAGATCTATCATCAGCAGGCTCTCATTTACTCCTGTTGTTGCTGGATGGAACATTTTGGCTTTTTTAATTCCATGTGATGTGTGCTGACTCTAGCAGAGGACTGGGAGAGAGAATTTTCAGTTACATCCACAGATCCTCACCATGACGTGAAAAAAAAAATCACTCTGTATTTTCAGAAACATCTGGTTTATTTTCATGTTCCCCAGCCGAGACACTTCCATTGTGATTTTCAGAGCTTTCCTATTCCCACAGAATTTTCATTAATAGCCTTTGAGAGCTTTTCATCTGACTTGAAATGGGACATTATTCTGCTCAGCTGCTAAAATTGCATGGACTGTGCCACCAAGCTCAGTTAATGCTGAACTTGTTCTAGTGCTTTGAGAAATAGCTATTAATTAGATGCTCTTAGCTTTTATTTGCAAATAGTTCTATTTATGGCAATAGAAGTGCTCATGTAAAAGATAAATTTGGAATGCAGATTTTTTAGCTACCATGTTTGAAAATGAGGAGTGTGGTTTTTGTTGCAAGGATTGATAATTTCACTGACACTTCAAAAATTCTGTAAAACTTAGAAAAATATCTTGAGAGATGTTCCTAGAAATACAGAATCAGGAGCTGTGGACTTTGAAATAAATAAGAACTAATTTTTCAAATAACTGACTTAAAAATATTCTTTCTACATGTCACCAACATAATATTTAATGTACTCAGCATACAAAACCTCTGTAGAAAAAGTAGACTATAAGAAGATGTGGCAGGAATTTTAAATGTTTCTAGCAAATGTTTTCTCCACAGTTGTGTCTGAAGCCTGAAGCTTCAGAGGGCCATAAACAGCTTTAAAACACGCCTGGTCAGTGATGAAATACTCAACATGAGGAAGCAAAAAAGTTTTACTGAAGCTTTAGATCTGTTTTCCATACTCTTACAAAAGAGTTGGTTTCTAAAGATCTGTTTTAGGTTTCAGTCTCACTGGAAGTATCATGTAAGAAAGCTTTTATGTACTTAAAAGATGTTCTGAAGAGTCAGAGTTCTCCTGATAAAACCAATTAAATGTTGCT